>JAXBDA010000291.1:0-96140 GCA_036023075.1 Gaultheria prostrata | reverse complement strand
ATAACCCTATTTCGTTAGGTTGCTTTCTTTTGGTGGTTGTTTAGGATTCGGCTGCTTGGATGTTTTTCGTTAGGTTGCTTTCTGCTTGGATGTCTTCTGTTTTTGTTGTTTCATTTTCCTTTCCTTTTCCTTTATTCAACCTCAAATTTTTGATATAATCTTCTTTTTTCGATAAAAAAAAACCCTAAAACAATGTACATATTTTTTTTATGGAAAATGCTAATAGGCACACGTTAAGATTGAAAAAGTGTGTTGAAATGTGTGAAAAATGTATTGGAATATGTAAAAGTATATTGGAAAGTATAATAGGTGTATTGGAGTGTGTCTTATTTTTGTTTATTTTTGTGTGCCCATTGGGCACACGTTAGCAAGACCCTTTTTATTTTATTTTTTTTTGATTGGCAAGACCCTTTTTTTTTATTACAAAAGATACTTAGGGTACTAAAATATGGGGGCCCGTGAAATTCGTAGTTTTTTTGGGGCCTAAATCGGCCGCAACGCTCGCTTTAGCTCAGGGCCGGCTCTGTTTGTTCCAATAGAGTCTAAGGCAGAGCTAAAGTGGTTCGTATGCCTTGCTTTACCTACTTGACGAGCCACAATGGCGCTGTGGGAGTTGAACCACCTCTTCCACAACCCGCCTACTCCCGGTGACACTCGCCCACTCGTCTATCGCAAATCGCCGCTCCATTACGGTTGATCCAATTTCATAGCTTCCACAACTAGCCACCAACTCAGTGCAGGTCACTTTCACGCTTTGAAGCTCGAGAAAATAGAATGAACTCGAAGAAACTATTACTATTATAGATAGACTAGTAGACATGCCATTTCTTAGAATTTAGGGAGGATCGGTCGCCCATTTAATTTGATTTATTAAAAAAGTTGATGTGATGTGAAGTTGTAATGACGATATTTATTTAATAAATTGAATTTACAAAGTAATACATTTAAAAAGGGAGACAGGATTATCAAATAAACAGAGAACGCACAATTTCCAACAAAGTTACCTCTGATAATAACTACTGAATCCGAAACTACCAATATTCGAAAGACAAAAAAATCACAAGTTCTGGAAATGAACAGCAATTTGAGAACTGAAAAATTGATTTCTCTAAAGCATGTTACCTCCACTTCTACAATTCTACGGAAATAACAAATGGACTATACAGCTTTTCGTTTCCTAATTTCGGATAATCAAAGCTTAACGTATTTATAGACTAATTCATGAATCAGAGATAAATTCTGGTAAACTTACACTGGATATGGACGTATGCGAATTCAAAACCTTTGCAGCAAGCGAGAGAGAGAGAGAGAGAGAGAGAGAGAGAGAGAGAGAGAGAGAGAATCGTTGTTTCTTGAGAGAGAGAGTACTTAGCACAGCTTTATCATCTTTCCAAACGTGCTAATCGCCATACACGGATAAAGCGAAAATTGACATTTGGGTAAATTTCAGCGACCTTCCCTGAGGTTTCTTATAAATGCGGAGACCTTCCCTAAGGTTTCTAAAATCACACTTCTCTCTCTTACTTTTAAAACTATTACCGAAATTCCCCCTTCCGTCAACCAAACATATAATAGTTGAACCAATCTTGAAAGGAGATTGGAAGAACAATATCGTAGTAATCCCGATATATAAAGTTGGCCAACCATTTAGTCGAATTGAAGCTTTAAGGAGCAAAATGTTCAACAAAAAAGAAACTTAAAATGTATAACGAATTATTCGTACTATTATTTAAAATGTTAAACGAATAATGGCTAACCTAGGTTGGAACTTAACTTGGTCGGTTTCCCTATTTCAAACCCAAAGTTCGTCGTGTGAAACCAAAATTTTTTTAATAGCAAAAAAAATTGGTGTAATCAATTTTTGGAAACAAATTACAAAGAAAGCGAAAACAAATTTCTTTTTTTCGTAGCAAAAGATTTTTAGTTTGGAAACAAATTACACAGATTGAAGGGATTCAAAGCTCAAGGCATCACGATGGAGCCAGCAATGGCAGAGCTATATATAGGGCCCGGGGGCGAATAATATGGTTTAATTGATCATTGGAAACAAAAATATTTTGTATATCTTTTTTATAGAATTTTTTTTAAAATTTAAAATTTTGAAAATAACGAAAAATTAAAGAACTCTTTCATTTCGAGAACACTAAATTCTGGTGAATAATAATACCGTGCAATAATGATACTGCGTTCATTGAATAATATGATAACAACAATACTCAAGATTAATTTTTCAATTTATCAAAACCGTCCGATAAAAACTCACAATGACAAAATTCAGTCTTGAAAAATTCATCGAACCAAGATTTCTTTCATAATTCGGCCCCCCTCAAATTTCGATTCCTGACTCCGCCACTCGGAGACAAAGTAAACCATGATAGCCACACACCAACAATCATATGCCTCCGTCAGGACCAAAAAAGGAAATAAGGTCAGCCTCCGTTTTTGTTATTCCTCTGTCTTTGTTGCTGGAAATAAGATTTGTTGTTTGTTGGTGGAGGCTGTCAGTTGCTGGAGGATTTGTTCTGCGGTTTGTGATTATCTGTTTTTTTTTTTTTTAGAATTGGCATATACTTATATGTGGTTTGTTGTCTCTGTTAATGGCGTGATTCGAGCAGTAATGGAAGTAGACATAAGTGATGAAAATGCCAATGGAGGCTGGATACCTGTGTTGGGTAACCAACACAAATCTGGTGCAAAGGGGGTATTGCAAGACCCATCAGAAATGAAGAAGCTATATTTCCGACGTACCAAGAAAAAGAAGTGAAGAATGGGATGTCGAATGCTATATACTCTGTTTGCCGATAATTTACGGAGGATTCAAGTAATGCTTGGCTCAAAAAATTCTTTAAGAAGTTCCGTATTGTAAGGGATGTTTTCATACCAGAGAAAAGGAGTAAAGTAACACGAGATTTGGATTCGTTAGATAAGTTGACTGTCCAATTTCTGCCGAAGTTGCTATATCCAAAACAAACGGTCTTTGGATAGAGGAAAGGAAATTATATGTCAAAATTCCAAGTTTCATTCGGAAGGAGAAGAAGAAGGAGAAGAATGCGAAACCAAACAAAGAATACGGGAGGATTGTTGGGCAGGAAAACTACGGAAGAAATATATAGATTATACAGATTTCAACAGAAGATATACAGATTTCATCAGAAGATACAAGGTTGAGCCAACACTATCAAATCCTAGACACTAGGCACCTACTGCAAATGCAGATCCGACGAAACTAAGGTACTTAAGAATCCGTCGCAGACAAAACAATGGAGAGTCTAACAATGACACCCAGTTTAACCCTAAACTAAGCACAGGAGAAATCTGGAGCCCACAACTACATCCTCAATGCCACACCCTAAACCCCTTTTATTGAATCCAGTGTGAAAACCAAATTACGTATTGCATAAATTGTTAATAGAAACTATTTTGTCCTTAACAAAATGGAATCGAGAAACAAAAAAAAAAATTGGTACGGTAGTAAAAGGTTGTAACAGAACTTTCCAAATCTGCCCTCATCACCTTACAAAAGAATGAAATAAAGTGCATTTGCAATAATTATTGTACAATGTAAAAATTAATATTGTGTGTACAGACCACAATTCGGATTTATAACAATTTCTTTTTTTGAACAACAAAAAAATGATATTATTATTAATCAAATATCGAAGATACAAGATTCAATGGGACAAGAGAAAAACATCAAAATAGGAGCGACATCCCACCCGATGATAATTATCTGCCTCTTGAGACCCACAAGATTGTAAGACTGACAAGGAGATAACCAAACAATCAATCACCAAAACAAAAAACAACCAAAAGAATGACTTATTATAACAATTTCTTGATGACCTTATTTGTTTGTCAAGCAAGGGACGTTGGGAACAACTTCATGTTGTGTGCCTTGAACATTTTGACACGACGACATCGTTTTGTTGTTTGTATCATCACTTGAGAGGTTGACGTCGTTCATATATATGTCTGTGCATGGAACTGTCTCACTGCATCGAAATTTTATTGCAATTTCTCCTTTTGCCGTTCCTTGTATGCCATTATATCTCACATTGCTAATTGCCACTGCTGATGTCTGTGAAATAGAGTCCAAAATTGTCAACAAGGTTAATATGGTAAATAGACTCAACAGAAATGTCAAAGTAAAAGGTATTTTTTTTTATCAACTGCGAATTCCAATTCCAAGAAAGCCGAACGGCACTGCATGAAATATATAATCATAAAAGTCGGAAAGAGCTAACACTAAAACTAGGACACGAGCAAACCACAAATAGGCATATAAAGGCTCAAAGACATATTACTGTAATAAAACAGACCGACTCAATGAACAGAGTGGAGAGAGATGCTCACCTGATTTGTACATATTTGATGGCCGTCACAATAGAATTGATCGATAACAATGGGACGTTTTGAATCACAATTAGTTATCCGTTCGAACGCAATATCCGTTGCATATCCTTTCCCTCCCTAATCATGCAAAACCACAACATATGAGCACTCATCACGGGGAATTGGGGATCCTGTAGGGTGACACCGCACTACAGGGTTGTAGTGTAGCTTCCAAGCCGTTGATCGTGCAATCAACGGCTCAGATTTCATCTCGGCGCTAACACGATCCGAGCCGTCTATTGCCGAGATAAAATTGTGGAAAGATCCAACTCAAAACCAATTGGCAATGAGTGGAGAGGTCCTAGTATATATTAAGTGACCACTCATTCCTCTCCTAAGCAATGTGGGACAATATTTCTTAACATCACCCCTCACGTGCAGCTGCATTTGAGGTCTGTCACGTGTGACCACTTTTTGGGTCCTATCATCGTGCAACCTTTTTGCCGGTTTGTCGTGGGGTGTGGATTGTGAATTATTTTTTTTTAAATGTGGAGTGGAATGGGCTCTGCTCTGATAGCATGTGGAAACATCCAACTCAAAACCACTTGGCAATGAGTGGAGATGTCCCAGCATATATTAAGTGATCACTGTATTGTCTGAGCCGTCTATTGCCGAGATAAAATCCGAGTCATTGATTACAGATATCAGCGGCTCGGATGCTGCTCTCGTCTTTTTTGCATGTAAAGAAAGATTGGCTGAAAACATTTGTTCACTTCTCTTATTACCTGCCATGTCTTTATTCTCACTCCATTTTCAGTTCCTCTGAATACCACATCGCTTACGTAGACATGCTCAACTGTATTGTTTGTGCCGTTAAAACCTAAACTTCCCACACTTTTTTTACCAAAAAAAAAAAGAAAAGAAAAAATTCCATCAGTCTAATAAATAGGAGTAATTAACAATATGAAAAATAAATCAGGTAAAAAGTGATGGAATTAACTAAGTTTTCCCTATATATTTACCTTATGCCATGACCTGGTCCACATGTTATACCGCTAATGTTGAGATATGCTGAACCATCTCCAATGGATATACAGTCATCACCTGCATTAATTCATTGAAATTTTTTAGGCTTATATTGGATACTGGACCGGATTTGCGGATCATTTTTATTTATTTAGAAAATAGTCTGAAAAAGACTTGCTCGCTTTTGCTCGGTACTGTAAGTAACACAAGTTTGAGGATATACGGTACGTACCAGTGCCGATGAGAGATTGGTCTATGAAGACATGTTGAGAATGTTGAATATGAATGCCATCGGTGTTAGGGCTATTCTCCGGTGCGGTGATGGTCAGATTAGTAGCATATATCCATGTCGAGCTTTCAAAGCCAATGTGCTTTTGGGGGCTGTCCATGAAAGTTAGGTCCCTGATGTACACGTTGTTGGAGAGTAATATTGAAAATCCCTGCAAAAATATATATGTAGTTTTTTTTTTTTGTGTGTTAGTTTCAAGGAGCTCAAATCTTCTACTACATCGAATTTTCTATTTATGGGCAGGCTTATTATTAGTAAGAGACTAAAAATTTGGAGAGCCCGTGGCATTAGCTTGGGTCGGGCCGGCCCAATTTCTCTAAGGAATTGGATTTTCTGGTCCAAAATTTGGACCAGAGGAAACCTTTGCAATTTAGACCATACATTGGGATAATTGATCATTCGGATTTGCTCAGAGACTTCCAGTGAAGAGTTTTTGAGCAAATTGAAACCGTTGATTACAACAATAACTTCTAACGAAGAGTCTTTGAGCAAATTGAAACTGTCTTTCTCCCGTCCAACCAGAGAGGATTCACTTCCTTTCTCTGACTTCAAAAAAGGAGCGGAGAATACTCACATATGGTTTCGTCCCACAGTCCTGAAAAGAAGAGAAGACAAAAAACTGTCAATGTTTTAGAAAATTACAAATTATCTACAATTAGGTTTGTTGAAATTATAGATTGACCCCTCATGTTTGGAGAATTACAAATTATCTCATGTCACATAACAAATTAACCTCTGTCGTGATGTAGCCGTTAGGAAATTCAACAAATTCTATTTGACATAATTAAATCTTAATTACAAATGACCAAACTGTTCTTTTTTAACTTGTGAAAGGATGTAGAAGTGTAAAAAAAAAAACCTTTTTACAAATATCTACTAACTATTAAGTGTTAGATAAACAATACTCTAATGAAGAGATCAGATGAAAATACAAGAAGTTATCAAATAAAAGAAAAATATAGATAAAATGTGTATATATATACACATGACTTGCCTTGTCGCAATCCCACCATTTTGTTCCCTGGCCATTGATAGTACCAGCCCCTGAAATTACAAGGTTATTGAGATCATGAAAAGTGATCCATAAACTGCACTTATTGTCCTTGCATTTCCATTGTGATGGATCGCTTGGTGCAATTAGGGTTCCATCTATCTGCATAACCCAAATTTAGTACATTAAAATTTTTTTTTGCAAAAAATGAAATAAAATAAATATTATCCTTTACCAAGCTTTCATTTGAAATAACACACTAAAAGTAATGAGAATAAATGATTAAAACAATTGAAAACGAACTCGTGGCATATATGGGATGGACTCAGGGCCAGTCCTAGGCAGAGGTCATCGTCTAAAAAATGAGTAGAAACCTTGGCCCATTTTTCAAATAAGACATCAACATAATAGATACAATATGTTGAGTTCTTGCATCAACGCACAGTGCCTACCAAGTGCCAACCTCTGTCGTGAGGTCCCTGGATCAAGTCCTAAGTGGGGTTGAGCTTCTTGGCAAAATAAGTTATTTTCTTATTTTTCTAATTGAATCTAAATTTAAATAATTTTTAAAAGGACCTCTTTTTTCAAGTTCTGGATGGACTATAAGATTTTCTTACTTCAACATGATTTTTTTGTTTGTTTCTATGGAGTCATTTTAGCAGAAATTGATGTCATCTTTCATACATAAATTATTTTTAATATTCGTTCACTCGACGTTGAAACCGAGAATAAATATAAGTGTTTACCACGACGTTAACATCGGAGTAGCAAGGGCCGGCGAAGACAATTGGTTGTAGTAAGAAGGTGGAGCCAGAGGGAACGTTCATGGTTGCAGAAGATCCTACCCTTGACTCGCACGTAGCATTCCACGCATCCTCGAAAGCCTACACACACACAAAATATGAGAGGGAGAGAGAGAGAGAGAGAGAGGAGAGAGATCATCATAATAAAATCCACATTTTAGATTTTGTGTATTTAGTATCTGACCTATGGGCTCGGGTGGCATATGATTTTCGGGGCTTAAGATGTCACATTTTTCTGTTACGTTTACGTTCCTTTTAATGATTATTTCTCTTTTCAATGATTAATAAATTTATTTTGTCGATTAAGGAAAGGAGTCAGTTTTTCTCTAACAAAAAACTACAATTGGAAATGTGATTGTCAATTTTTTTCATTTTACTTAACTATTCTGATTATGTTCGAAAGAATATACTCCTACTTATTTAACAATTAGACATGTGGTGTGTGATTCTCAGTTTTTTATCATCAGATTATTTTACTTCTGTAGTTCGTCATGGTAAGAACAATCAAAATAGTTAAGCATTTTAAAGTAAAATTCGAAGTTTTCACAAAAAAATGTAAAAATCAAAAGCACCTAAAAGAATGAAAAAAAGCTTCACGAAAGACAAAAAAAGAAAAAAAAAGTTCAAACAGGAAAAAAGCCCAATTTATTTTATAATTTGGTCTTTATGATCATACTCTTCCCTGTTCTCAATAGCATGATTTGGATGTAGCGACAACTTTCGGATAAAAAAATAATGCATACTCTTAGATAAATTTTTGAACTTATATCACCGTTCAAAAAATCTTATTTAGAACTTTTTAATGTCGTAAAATAGAAGATAATTCACGAGAATATATATATTTTTTATCTGAACGTGGACACGACTACTTAAAAAGGACCGGGAATTGGGGATAAAGGGCATTTTAGAGCTTCCCATCATATTTTCTTAAGCACCAGAAAAAGAGAAAGACGAGGAGGGAAGTGCCAAAACAAATTACAAAAATTAGCACAAAAATGAAAAATTCTCCAATATCGACTTAAAAAGTTTTCTTTCTTTCTTTTAGCTCCCTTATATGTTGGTCTATGTTAGACCTCATTTCCCGAGAGCTCTAAACTTTTTTCTTCCCTCGAAGTATCCTTATCGAGTTTCAATAAAACAAATCTCTTGCGGATCAAAAAAATATACATATATCAACTTTAAAAGTTGGTGAAGTTGACCTTGGTATCATCAGTAGATCCATCTCCAATTGCCCCAAAATTAAGCACGTTATAAGTAACATTGCCAGAGGACCCTTTGCACAGAGCTTGAAACATTGAAGAAGAAACAGTGATAATAAAAAGGAGCATAAGAAGAGAGTTCATCATGAGTGATTGATGAAGAAACAGTGAAATAATGTTTCGAATATCGGACGCGTGTATATATATGAGTCTGAATTTTTTTATAATAAAACGGAAAAAAGAGAAATCTATTAATCTTTGACAGAATGAGTAGAAAGATTAAAAGGACAAAAATATGACGGCATCACAGGAGAAAAATCTTGACAAAGTAGTTGATTGGGAATTGGGATTAGATTTGATTGGGTATGTGTGTGTATGGAGTATTTGATTGGGTTTTATCTATATGTTTTTTGATTGGATTTCGCGGCCGAATTTTTATTTTTAAACCTGCAGTAAAATATAATTGGATGAAATTGAATTTCTCAGAGTCAGAATTGTCAAGCAATGGATTTTGTTAGGATCGATTCACACACACACACAATATACGAGTATAAACAGTAAAGAATCCACACAGAGATATACGTGGTTCCCCAAAATCGGGTACGTCCACGGGAGCGGAGAGAGAATTTGTTTATTGATGATCTGAGTACATAAGATTTTACAATAGAGAGTATATATAGTCATCACATCTATTCCAACCATAATTCGCATTATAGCCTGAATACCCATAATGCCCTTATAATGCCGTACCGCACCCCCCCCCAAACCTTCGGGCCTTCGTACCTCTCATACACACCATATGAGCCACAAGTTCCAACAGATTCACTACTTCAAAAGTATCTAATTCTTTTTTATTTGTTAATTTAAAAAATAAAACATGTACCTCTTAGAAGAAAATTATAGTTACGGCTGCATCAAATCTGTATCAAAACTCATTTTCTAAAAAAGCATGAAATCAGAATATACTTGTTTTTTTTTTTTTTTGGTTGAGCGAATATTAAAATAATGTACAATATTGGTTGAGCGAATATTAATTTTTGGTTGGCGTGCTTCATGATTGGGACAATCCCTTCACCGTTGTGGTTCAATTTTATTGAATGGCCGGACAAAAGCTTCTACTGAGGTACGGACAATATCGGTCGAGCGAATATTAAAATAATGTGACATGTGAAAGAAGATAGTATTAAATTTTGTAAATTATGAAGTCAATTTTTAAATAAAAAAGATTATCACGTAGATTTCCATTCAAACCTATTCAGTTCTAAATTTTTGACAACATATACCCCTTCCATCCTAAAAATATAGTCACTCGTTCCATTCTAACCGGATAGAAAATCAATTATATCTTTCAATCAGTAATATATTTCATATGCAATATGAATCTTGTTTGATAGATCTCAATTAAATCTAAAATTCAAAGTTTTTAAAATCACCTAAACCATTATAGATTATAATATATATTACATTGAAAAGTGGCACGAACTCTCAAAAGAGACTTTATTTTTGGGACGGAGAGAGTAATTATAGTTTGAAAATGACACGAATAATCGTAGGGATCAATTAAAATGGGACAGAGGGAGTAATTTTTTGGTCTCTTTTAATTTTTTTCTTACTTGAGATCACCATATTTCAGTTTCAAATTTTAGAAATGCCATATGTACGTGCTCTTTCCCTTCTTCTTCTTTTTTTTTTTTTTTTTTTTGTGTCATTCAATATACGTCAGTGGAGATTAACGGGGGAGTTAGTGAGTTCAGAGGCCTAAATCCCAAACACCTCTGCCGAAGCTCGAACCCTAGTCTCGCTTGTGGGAGAACCAGGAGATAACCGCTAGGCTATAAGTCTTTGGTTCCCCTTTTTTTATTTGGGTTGTGAATAAAAAATTGCATCGTTAGAATGTGATCTGTATATACTTGGGACAATCCCTTCACCATTGTAGCTTAACTTTACTGAATTGGCCGGACAGAAGCTACTATTGACGTATGGACAAAATCGGTTAAGTGAATATTAACATAATGTGGCATATGAAAGAAGATATTAAATTTTGTGAATGTGAAGTTCTTAAAATAGTACCAGAAAGATTATCACGTAGATTTCCATTCAAACCTATTCAATTGTAAATTTGTTAGACCACATATGATCTTAACTGCATACAATCCTGTGCATCAATATTAATTTTAAAAGGTAAAATATTATCATCCAAGTAAAATTGTTTACACTTTTATTTTATTTTTTTGGGTAATGAAAGGTGCATTAGAAATTAAACTCTTACAACAATAGTTCTAGGGAAATTACAACCCAATAAGTCTTCACGAAAGAAATTAGAAATACAACTAGGAATAGTAAGATAAATGTAAAAATCTCCGACAGCAATAGGAGAATCCTTCGACAGTGCATCCGCATAATGATTTGCTTCACGATGGATATGTTTGATCGTGACCGCCTCAAATTTCTCCATGAGTGACCTGCAACCATATACTATAACATTAATTGGTGACACTCCAGATTTCTTTGGGTGATGAGTTATGTGATAATTAAAGCATCCATTTTCACATCCAAGCATTTTATGTTCTCCTCAATGGCCAACTGAAGGCCATCCTTCAATGCCCAAGCCTTAGCCATGGTACTAGAATCTGCATGCATGTCTCTATGAAAACCAGTAACCCAATTCCCTTCATGATCCCGAATTAACCCTCCAGTGGCAGCCTTGCCGGTTTCAACAGAATGGGCTCAATCAGTGTTAAGTTTGAAATAGCCCCGACTTGGTGGTTTCCATCCTACTTGAATTGTTTGAGTACCCTGTGAAGAAGATCGGTGGACGGTACGAAGTACCATTCAATCGACTAGGCCAGAATTATCTCAGCGACTTGATCGAGGAGTTGTGAAAACAGGTTGCTTTGTGGATCAAACAGAATGGTATTGCGGTTATTCCAAATGTGCCAACAAGAGAACAAAGGAATAATGTGCCAAGGGACCCAGAATGGTGAGTGCCCGCGGTATGGACAATGTTGTGGAACCATGATGATGTGTCGACACCATTGAAAACAGAGGGGAAACCCACCGCGAGCCAGATTGCCGAAGCACGAGGGCAGTACTCACGAAGGGCATGAAGGACATTCTCTTTAACATTGGGACACCAATGGCAAGAGTCGGATGGCACGATGTGGCGATAGAAAAGGTTATCCTTAGTACGTAGTCGCTCTTGGAGCACTAACCAAAGGAAATGTTGAATGCATGGAAAGCAAGGGAGGCGCCAAATCCATTTCCAATCCAAAAGTGGAGGGGTACAATTAGCTTGCCAAAGAAGATCGTAGGCAGACTTTGTAGTGAACATCCCATTACTGGTGAGATTCCAAATATGCCGATCCGGGCGTGGATTGAACCAAGAGATATTAGTTTTCCTGATGTTATCAATGAGATTAGGAGGGAGCTGGAAGGAGATGGAGCGATATTAGATTTGTACAAATGGGTTGTTTTGGGCCCACTCCGGGTCTCACACGAGTGATCGTAGCCGTTTAGATTTCCTAAAATAATATTTACTGGTACCTAGTAAAAAACCAGCTCAATCGAATATCGATAAATGCTCCATTGGTTCACCCAGTTTTTGATGTACCTAAACTTCTGTACCCATAGTAGCCTCCAGCTTCTTTGGCCCTTTTCTTTGGCATTGGATTGGAGCAAGACCAATAAAAAAACATCCAACAAATTATATGGCATCCCCTAGACCATATTTCGGTTCACCAATCCCAAACTTCTCAAACGATCTCTGGTACTCGATCTAGACTAAGCTGCAAGCCAGAGAATGAAGGACCATCTAGGCAGTGCCAGAGCAAGAAATCGAAGTCGGTGGGCTGGAGTAAGAAAGAAATTTTTGTTCAAAGATCGACTTTTTGTGACTGAATCCAGCCATTTGAGTTTTTATGGGACGGTTTTGATATATTGAAAAATTAATCTCGAGTATTGTTATAATATCCTTCGATGAACGCATTATCATTATCACATTCACCATAATTTAGTGCTCTCGGAATGATAATTGTCCTTACATTTTAATTATTCCCGAATTTTTATAATTTTTTTAAACATCTATAAAAAATATGCAAAATATACTCCAAAATAAGAATTGATCCTGCCCCTGCATCTAGTGTTGTTCCCCCCAAACAGTACTACACCAGTTTTGAGTTGGAAACCTCAGTGTGATGGCATTCCATGCTGATCTAGCTAGCAGTGTAATTCCCACTAGGATGAGGCAACCACACCACGAAATCATCCCTTTTAGGAGCAGGCAGCGAATTTTGGAGAAGACTGGGCAATTATAAACTGAATTGCTAAGTTCCTCACTCAAGGCCAACACCAATTTCCATTAACCATTACTGAAGCAACCTTTGCCTTTAAGGCCCTAGCTCTGTCAAGTGTCAAGTTAGAATAAAAAATCGTATGAGTAGTTCCAAGTTCCAACTGTGATGCATGTAAGCCTCTGCAAGCTCGCAAAATGGATCGCCATGAAACCATCTATCGAGAAAACAAAAATATTATTACTATCTCGGTCTGTGTTTGTTGGTCCACAAACATACTTTTTCAGGTCCCATAAAGATTGGACAACTCAAATAGTCAAAAGATTAAAGTATGTAAATTTCCTTTTAACCCATGTTAATAAAATTCAAATTACCAACTCATGTGGTCCCCCATAACTCATAATTGAACGGTAAAACGAGAAATTTATGCTTTCCAACAAGATGTAATCATGATGTCCCTAAAAATAGTTGAAATCCCCAAAACAGATCAACAAACACGGACGGAGTGTATCTAGTAAAATGAAAACAATGGAAATCACATAATCTCACCTAACCAAATTATACTTCATTTATCAAAGTGATAAAAATATAGGTATGATAACAGAGAATAGGCCAAATAAAAATAAAAAAGTACTTTTTAACCAACTATTACTGCTGTATAAAAACAATCTGTATATGTATATTGTATGTAGCCATATGAAGTCCCTAACTGCAATTGTTGATGACCCCTTATTTTTAGGTCAAGCAAGGGACACTGGGAGAAACTTCATGCTGTGTCCCTTGAACATTCTGGCAGGACGACTCCCCACTTGAGAGGTTGATGTCGTTCATGTATATGTCTCTGCATGGAACTGTCTCACTGCATGCAAATGTTACTGCAACCTCTCCTCTTGACGTGCCATGTACGTGATTATATCTCACATTGCTCACTTCAACCGCCGATTTCTGTGAAATAACATGGTAACAAAATTAAGCATCACTTGAATAGAATTTTAAAAATACAGATTCGGATTTGTGATGTGACGTCTTTGAATCACATTACAAACCCGAATCATTTTGAATTTTTTGTTTTTAGAGCATTGCCAATTTTAAAAGATTCGAATATCGAAGTAAAAGAAGTTGGAGTGAAGAGAGCTCACATGATTTTTACAATTATGATGGCCATTACAATAGAATTGATCGATGATAATGGGACGTTGTGAATCAGAAGTTGTTATTCTTTCGAACGTAATGTCCCTTGCGTATCCTCTTCCTCCCTGATCATGCAATAAATTAAAACAAATTAAGCATTGCAAAAAAAAAAAAAAAAACTATGATATAACAATTCTATACTCGGCTCAGAGTGTCACCATTAATTTGCGGCTACTCTAAAAACAGAAATTAATGTTCAGTTATTACCTGCCATGTCTTGATTCTTACTCCGTTTGAAGTTCCTTGTAATTCCACATCGCTTACGTAGACATGCTCAACTGTCTCCCTCGCCCCATCTTTACCTAAACTTCCCACACTTTTTACCAAATTAAAAAGATAAAACAATTCCATCAATCTTAAGAACAAAAAAATAAATAAAAATGTAAAAGAGAGGGAATTAATTAACCTTAATTACTAAATTTTCCCTCTATAATTACCTTATGCCATGACCTGGTCCACATGTGATGCGACTAATGTTGAGATATGCTGAACCATCTCCAATGGAAATGCAGTCATCGCCTGCATTAATAATTTGGACCAAATTAATTATTGTAGGCGATTAAAATATTTCCGTTATTTACCACCAAAAAAGAAAAAACCTATTTGCGAGTAGAAAAATAAATCGACCGAGCATTAAAAATTGGGGAAAATAATGAAGAAACATTGTAGGTTTGTATAATTTGTGTATGTTTTAAATTTTGTTAGTTCCTGGTCATAATTGTTTACTCTTTTAATACTTATTATCAAGTGGCTCAACATGAAATTGAAAATAAAAAATTTAAAGATACGAAACTAAAAAATTATGACCAATGAAAATAATATTTAAGAACCGATAATTAACTCAGTCAAAACCCACGTAAGATTTTAGATGATTTCCATAGAAAATAGTACTTGCGTAATTTTTTCAATCAGCAAAAGAAGAAATTTATTAATCTTTAGAAGCGGTTTACAAAGATTAAAAGGAGCACGACGACATCACAACAGACCGTGCACAAAGATGTTAAATAATTTTGAAATTGGGAAGACAAATAAATGCTACATACCAGTGGCTATGTGAGTATGGTCTATGAACACATGTTGACTATGTTGAGTGTGAATTCCATCAGTATTTGGACTATTTTCAGATGCGGTGATGATGAGATTGGTAACATATACCCATGTTGACCTGTCAATGCCAATGTGCTTCTGTGGGCTGTCCATGAAAGTTAGGTCTCTGATATACACATTGTTGGAGTGCAATATTACAAATCCCTGCAAAACACACACACACACACAAACAAATAATTTTTGAAGCTAAAACGCCACGTTAATTCTTTTTACCTTTTATTTATAGTCATCTAGATGGAATTTTTCTTGATAAAAAACCCACGACCCTATTTTTCAAATTCACTTCCCAAATATCATGGCTGGCCCTAGGTCCGATCGGGTTGACGAAATTGTTCAAGATGCCACCTACTAGATACTATTTTGACAGACTAAAAATTTGAAGACAACTCAATTAAATTTCGAATCCTGAAAATCACAAGAATACAAAAGGAAATCCATATATTCTGCATACTTATCAAAAAAAGATATCCATATATTCTGCATGCAACAAATATGCGCAAATTTTTTTTTGGAAGGCTTGTTAATTATATATATTAGATGAGATTAATATGTCGAGAGCATTAATTTTGGTTAAATTATTTCTAGGGGCTCGAATTGAACGACTGTCTTACGAGCAAAAACTTATTTGCCTGTTTGGTGGTCTTGGGCACCTCTACGTGCTGCCCCAACACCTGTTATCCACCGCACATTTAACACCCGTTATCCACCGCACATTGTGGGAGGCCAAGTAATAAATATGTGATGGATAAGGATGTTAGATACCGCTAAGATGCCCCAAGACCACTGAATAATTACTCTTTACGGGCCTTAGTCTAGTGCCGGCTCAGTAACTTCAAAAAGTAGTAGAGATGCCCACCGTTGGTTTCTTCCCACAGTCCTGAAAAACAAAAAAGAACAAAAAAAGAAAACTACATTAATTTCTGGAAGTGCCTAAAGGGTACGTAGAAGTCATGTTTGATTGCAGATGTGCTCGAAATCGTTTAATGTATGTAAATTTCAAATTCAGTACTGTAGGACACACGACTTGCCTCGTCGCAACTCCACCATTTTGTTCCCTGGCCATTGATAGTACCAGACCCTGAAATATGAAGGTTATCGAGTTTGTCAAAGGTGATCCATTCGTTGCACTTATTTTTCTTGCACTTCCATTGTGATCGACCAGGTGCAATTAGGGTTCCATCAATCTGCAAAACCAATAAGTTTGATTCATTAATATTTCATAAATTTTACATGCAAATTACGAAATAAACTTTGGAAATAATGAAAATAAGCAAGTACGTGATCGTCTTTTCGCAATTGTATGATCCAAAATAATTCCGAATTTTTTTTTTGATAGTACTTATTTAGCGATATGTATTTGTTAGAAATTGATATCGTCTTCTACGTTACATTGAATTCATGTGACAAAGGAAGAGCGCAAGTGTTACCACGACGTTAATATCTGAGGTACAAGGTCCGGTGAAGACGATTGGTTGTAGGAAGAAGGTGGAGCCAGACGGAACGTGCATGGTTGCCGGAGATCCCGCCGTTGAGCCGCACGTTGCCTTCCATGCATCTTCAAACGCCTACACACACAAGAGAAAGATCTCATAGTTTTAGTTAATGGAAAATACTAACGTTAACCTAACCGACACTAGTTAATATGCACAAAGTATATTATATATGTGAAAAGTGTAAAAATATTCACGAAAGTGCATAAATATCTGCGAAAAGTATCTTGAAACTCTAATTTTTTGCATTGTGTTTTTTGCAGATCTGTTAATTAATTGCCTTCCAATGCAAGGAACTCAACTACTATTCAACTGGATATGTGTATATCCCCACAAAATTCAGTTTTGTTAAACAATAAAAATTCTTCTTTGGTGGGAGTTTATTTTTACCATCAATTTTATTCATTTTAAAATTTTCTCGGTGAAAAGAATCAAAATAGTTGCAAATATATAAGTTAAAATTAGAAGTTTTCACAAGAAACAAACTTCAAAAGAGATCAAAAAAGGAAAAAACTTTCCTGAAATACGAGAAATTAAAGTTCGCGCCAGACAGAGAAAAAAGTTGAATCAATTCAAATTTGGTCTTTAAGAACACAACCTTTCTGTTCCCGTCGACTTTTGATCTTCTTTGGTCGTGCCAGATCAAAATTAGCATGATATATATATTTGTAATTTATTTTTTAATTTATTTATACTGTTCAAAACATCTCAATTTGAATTTTTAAAAGGGGAAAAAAAGTAAAATATGATTCATGAGAATACTCAAAAAAAAAAATTCACAATTGTTGGTACATCAACTTTTTAAAATAAAAATAAAAAAATTAACAATTAGGTATGGAAGGAGTGTACTAGCACTGAAGAACTGAGTTAGAATTCCTAAGGTTAGGTTTCAAAAAAATGCCCATACTATTTTCTTAACCAACAAAGAAAGAAAAGGTTCCGAGACGTGCCTTCAAAAAAAAAAAATCAAACAATTATTCTTCGAATATCAACTTAGAAATTTGCTATAATATGACCTGGGTATCATCAGAATGTCCGTCTCCAGCCGCCCCGAAATCATGCACGTTGTACGTGCCATCGCCGGAGGAATGTCGACATTGACTTAGCAAGAATGAAGAAGAAAGAGTGAAAACAAAGAGAAGCAGAAGAACAATAGAGTTCTTCATGGTTGATTGAAGAGAGAATGATGATTAACAATGAAATTAGCATAGGCTGCGAACACAAATATATAGGCTTGATCACTTATTACGGTCTCATCTTATATAAATTTGTGTTTCACCTAAATTAAATCTCTCTTCAAGTGATCAAAGGTCGGCATGGCCTGCCAATTCCAATTCGGACTATCCTTCTCAGCAATCAATGGTCTGGATTTAAAATAGAGTCCTTTCCGAAGAATAGCTCTCTTCCCAGAAGGAGTTCTATACTAAATAGGAATCATCCAAAACACTTTTAAACTGTCCAGATTGGAGTTGGTAGGTCTTGCCGACCCATTAGGACAACAGAGTCCAGCTTCCGTCAAAGGGTAGTCGTTTTTTTAGCTAATCAAGTTTGCTCCTTTGTAGGATTAGAATTCATGTCCGGAAAATCCTGTGTTCAGACATAATTGGGGGTTAGTCCAACATGAATTTTTTTCCGAGTGCAGCGGAGCCTCCGCTAGTGACGGTGATCCATAAATTAAGTGCATGTAAATTGATTTGGACACTTAGAGTTACAAGCCGAAATTTCTTCTTTGTTGCGGTGTAATCCAACACAAAAGTGTTATTAGAAGTTTGCCCTCACCTAAACAGTTTTTATTAATGCTAAAATTTGCGTGCATAAAGACTTGTACAATGTGCGCTTTGGATTACATATCTCATCACTCCAAAGTGAGTTCCATGGGGACGTGCCACCCCCAGTTCCACTTGTTCTAATTTTGGTTAGTTGGTTTTTTAGTTTTCGACTAACCAAACAGAGTCTAAACGGCTTCTGTGACACTCTCCATCCGGAAAAATGGAAATTAGATCTTTTATAAACAAAACTCTCGCATAAATCCGCTTCAATCTCGCTGAGCAATATCAAACGATGGCCGGAGGACGGCAATTTTGACATGAGGTGTGACTTCTTCGATGTGCTTCGATTACGAATTGTAGCATATGAAAAATAATATTGATTATAATGATACATATCATAAAAATTTGAAACGTAGATAAGGGTGTCGTCCAGGCTCATCCACCCCTCGATCAATTCTTGGTACTAAGCAGAGCCCCAGAGTGGGGGTGGAATAGGTGCCACCCGTACTTCCAAACACAACTTTTTTAGTATTAGAGTTCGACTAGAAATTTACGGTTATGCAATAAACCTAATACACTACTTTGTACAAATACTGTAAAAATTGCAATTTCGACAGTAAGAGCAAGTCTTAATTTATTTTTCACAAAAAAGCCTGTGAAAAAACCTAATAATTATATGACTTTCCGCTTAATTTTCAAACTAACGTATTAGTATATAAGTTTCAAAATATGTTCAAACTCAACTTATTTTTAAAGTGAGTTGATCGCAAACAAGCTTTAATCAAGCTAACTATGAGATGATCTTGTAAAACCCAGAATTTTTACACGCACTTTTATATGCTGAACAAGTTGAGCCGAGCAATAAGTGATTCGAAATCTTAATAAGTTCCAGAATAATATTGAAACTAGGTTGATTTGTGTCGAAAGCAATTTTGAAAGAATTTTTAATGAACAAACAAGAAATCAAATATTGGTTATTTATGGTGAGATTGAAGGCGAAATTAGAATTTGGGTTTTAATGGAATTCACCCCTTGTTGGAAGACATTTTTGTCTTAAGAGGGATTGCTATAATCAGCTCAAATTATATTTCTAGAAATTCAAGGACAGATAAGCAAAGACAGGTTAAATATGAACAGAAATCCTCCAACTACGAACTACAAAGGAAAATGTATGAAACTCAAACAAAGCTTCCTAAATACTAAACTGGCAAAACGAATCGGAGGCTAAGAGACACCGGCGCCAATCCCATTCGCGAGTCACTGTCGCTGTCGCAGAAATTCAAATAATGGTACATGTGCAGATCTGAATAAATAGGCTTGAAAATTTTGCTGATCTAACCCTCGCCAAAGCCCAATGGCAAAGAATCGTGCTGGGCGGCAAGTTGGGGGAGTACCATGAAGAAAAAAAAGGAGAACAGATAATATCTCAAAAAGAGGTATAACATCTTAAAACCTCGAGCATTGTCGGTACAAGCTTAACTACAATATACAGACAAATTGGTAAGGTGATCAGACTAAAGCTAATTGAACAACTTAACCACGCCGAGCTTTCAGCTGAAACTGACAACACTTCACGTTTCAAGCCACGCCAAGCTACCAATGATCAAGAATCTGCCCGGGAGTTCCCCAGCAGATGGCGCAAGGTATGTAATTTTCTTCCTGAAAATGATAAGTCAGAATTAGCACAAATGGCTACTCGTGCACGAATCACATTAAGTAGGCAGAAGTTTTACATTCAAACCTGTCAAAGTCTATTTCAGTGATACAGATGAACCCGGCAACATTACTGTCAGAAAAAGTAACCAATCAATACACACGATCAAAAAGAGTTGAAATTCTAAATATAACCAAATGGAAAGCTGCAATTTTGGCTGGAACTCAACCTTGATGTAAGAACAGAAGCCCCTTATTTGTCCCAGAAAGTAAAATAAGTTAAGGGCTTTCATTTGTTCTCTCTCAAGTTATTCCCAAATGAGAATATTGTACAAGGATAGCGAAAATGGTGCCACGTGTTCACTTTTGTGCATCATATCCAAGCGATAATACCCTCCTTCAATATTAGGGGACTGTTTATTGATAGGATTAGAGGAGCAAGGCAATTGGTGAAGTCCAGTACTAGCATTGAAGTGAATGTTTTACTCACTAGCATCCTTCAATTGGACAAAATATCATCGGGTGTAATAAGGATAGTTTTTCAAAATAAAACCAATCAAGGGTCGCAATCACAATCCCCTACATGGCGCCTAGAGTAGATGTCATTAATCAAGTGATTCCTGTTGCTCTCTAGGGATGACATGGACTCTAGAAAATATGCTAAAGAAAGACAGTGCGCATACCTTGAGATAATTTGATCTGGTTCTTTGGCAAATGAAACAGCAAGAACAGCATGGTGCATGTCCTTGCTAATAGTTACATGAACCAATCTAGTAGGGTCCGCAGCAGGTTCTGCGCCAATGGGCAGGGCCGAACGTGGAGCCTGTGGCCCACCACCAACTCTATAGATAGACAGATCACCGAAATTCGCGGTATTGGAATGAGGGGAAAAGTCATTTGCAAGGCCATAAAAATACTCCTGATATGAAAAAATATCTGCCTGATTTAGCTTGGGTGTACCAAGGAAACTAAAAGATCTATATATAAGCCAGGAATCTCACAACTAATCATTCAAGATTCCCATTACCAACACACAAAGGACGATTGCCCAACTTCAAAGACCAAAAACTTTACTATTTACCTTTATCCGATAATGCCTTGCCTTCTTACGGACAATCCCCTGCCTGGTTACGACACCACCTGATTTTTGAAGTTTCACAACATCTACATTAGGCTTGCTTTTCAAAACATCTTTTAGCATGCTGAAAAGTTTCTCCTGCACAGTTTATGTGAGCATAAAAACATGATCAGTCTGGGGTTAAAATTTAACCATGCTGAAAATGGTTATAAAAATTGGAAATGATTCAAGAGAACTTGACACAGTATCATTACACTTGTACATTATTTCTACGAAAATCCAATAAGTCTCTGTAGAATAACTGATTTCATCTGACAAAACATTGGTGCAGTAAATTAATTCAACTGTTAAGTTTATTTTACTAAAAATGGAACGAAAGGATCTTGTATGTATCTCATCCACTGGTTGATTTTGGCACTAAGTTGCACGGAGCGGGAGCGGGGGAATCTAGAAGCGCCGGTGTACATATATTACAACAAAAAGTAGAATAGAGGATACACTATATAAGTACAACCATTTGAGGGACTAAAAATATGGGCCAAGTCCACCATAAATGTAAAAAATGGGCTAGTGTTAATATATGGTTTTTTTCATCAAAGACCATTTAACAAAGCCAAGTGATAAATCCCTGTTTAGAAGCTCCCACTACTAAGCTTTGGCATAGCCACCTGAGAAGGATAAGGTTCTATGGAACTTGGCCGGTCAACAATGACATCAATGTCCAAATACGATAATCAATTTAAATCAACAATGCATTGTCAAACTAAATGCTAAAAGGATGTCTCAAACCAGAATAAAAACACCATAAAGAATTTACCTGACCCAAAACTAGAACAACATTTGCCTTCAGTGCATCAATTGAATGAAGTAGCAACTGCAGGTAGAAAAAGCATACTTAACAAACCACACCACCCACATCTGCGACATTGTCTAGGAAATCCTGAAAGCAAGCAGGGTATACAGCAGAGGTCGAAAAACAGTTACCTCATAACCAACCCCTTCTATCCATCCCATGGTATTGATGACCATGCCAGCAGCCCGAGATTCTGCATTTCCAGCAAACTGTCTCTCCAAAATCTGAGCAAGCTCTTTCACAAGCACCTTGTACAAATCTACATTTGCACTGCGAAGCAATAGTTCTAAGAATATTCATCATACTTGGATACAAAAATAGCAGAAGACTAAAACAAGACAAGTACTCCCTCCGTCCCAAAATGTTGCTCCATCTTTCCTGTTTTGGCTGTCCCAAAACAGATGGCCAATTTAAAAAGTTAACAAAGAAAAGCCAATAATTCTTTCCTCTTTTGGGTAAAATTATTTACTGTTCATAAAAAATTGGATTCCCGAAGCAAGAGCAACAATTTGGGATGAAGGGAGTAGTAAACAAGGTTTCACATTCATGTGGTATATTTTGGAAGGAAACGAATTCAAAGAATAATACAAAGAAATAACTGTCAACTGAGGACGAAAAAAGTTTCTTACCCAGGATTTGGGTGGCCATGGAAGTACACAAGAGGCATTTCAAGAGGGATTCCTTCCACCGGATCAATTGGTAATTCGATTGGCGTAGCAGCAATACATCCAGGAATGGTTATAGATCCTTGGCCAATATCCAAATCAACAAAAGTAGGCTTCCAACCTTGTTTAGCCGCCCAACTAAGAAGCATTCTCGACAAGGTACTTTTTCCCGAATCCGTAGGTCCCACCACAATTACCCTGGGACCCTGAACCAACAAAAAGACTATCTCATGCATGGATACACGGAGGGACTTGTGGACAAATAGTCGGGGTTGTATTACACCGAAAATGCACAAATTTCAAACGTATGAAACCAAAATAAATTAAAAGAAGAATTGCAAAGTTGAAAACATAAAAAGTCATAGAAAGCAGCTATGAATGAGAAAAGTATATTCTTGTCAGAGAAAATTCAGTTTCCTCGATCCCCCAAATATCAGGAACATGATGCAATATAAGCACCACTGGTACAAAGCATGGTTGAAGGCAAGGAATTGAAATGCCCACTTATAAATAACTTTAAAATTTAAGCCCCAAAAAAATGAAACAAATTAATAAATTTTGGTTGAAAGTAGCTGGATCACAACAACAAAGGGCAGAAATCTTTGTCAAAATCTGCCTAGCAAAGCTGACAACGCAAGGTGTTAGCGAAGCGTCATTCTCATAGCGAGGCGCTTCGAGTTAGCAAACGTTGTAGTAGTGCTGAAGCCCTAGGTGCTATAACGCTACAAGTGGTGAAGAGGATCTCTTATTTGTTTTAGAATGGAACTTTTCCCCACTCCAAGAAGTGGTTGTTTCCACATTCTGTAGAACTAATCTGAAAAACAACACTATTTTGGAACTTGCACAAGCTTCCACTGCATAGATGATAATTATTCAGTAATAATATGACCCCCTCATATTTTCATCTTTGCTTTGGCATATACCCAACATAAAACATCAAATAATACCTCAGAAAGATCAGAATCAGTAGGCGATGCTTTGGCACGATTTCTACGTCCTTCCAGTACGGCATGTACATTTACATAGCTAATCATAGGTGTCTGAAACCAAGAATACAAAGCACTACTGTTACAAAATAAACTTTTTGCCATTCTACTGTTAACAGCAAGAAATAATAGCAGTCTAGCACAATAACAGATTACAATGCAAAACTGATTTTAGAAAACAGGCATACCTCATCTGCTGTATAATCAGTTTCAGTAGCGCCGTCCATTTCAATTGTGGCACCATACCAACTAAAAACCTGAGATATGAAACTGAATACTCATAATCTTAAGGGAAGAGAACTCAGTTACGAAAAAAACGACATAAATGTGAGCCATTTGCAAGTAATTTGGCAAATTTATTTGACTATATAACATTCTACACATGACAAGCTTGAAGGGAATTGGCTCAAAGGCACTTTGATTATGCTCCAGCATGTTATTTCTAAAACATAAGATCCTTCGGTTAGCGATCTTGACGAACACATTCACCAACACCAAAACAACTGCGGGCATGGAAATTGTAGAAACCCCTCATATTATGTCTATCTCATATGATTTCAACAAAACAAGCCACAAGTCCACCACCATATCCACAAAGTACACATTTTTTATGCATAATTACAGGTACTTTGCCAAGTTCACTGCAGTCGTTCCCTACGAATATTTGGGCTGGTGAAGCCTGATCGATTTGGATCACGATTTGCCGACTATTAGGGGTTTGTTAATTGGTGATGTCTACCTTATGGGATAAATACTTGGTATACCACCAGCAGCCAGTGTAACTTGTACTCTCGTAGCGAAAACTTGTGTGAGCTATGGATGTACTCAATTACACAGTTGGGAACCATGTAAAAATCTCTCTCTCATGCTTTCTTGTTTTCTATTCTTGATTGTTCTTTGCCCGTCCGTGTTTGTCGATTTTGTCGATTTCTCAACACATTTCACATGCGTAACATTCTCAACATAGGCCTTCCTAAATTCCCAAACGGACCTCAAGTACATTCCAAAGAAAACAAAAAAACAATAGCACCAGGAAATATTGTAATTAATCACAGCAATAATTTAAAATTCACTATCCTTACTGCAAATTTGAGTCCTGGAGGGAAACTGAGCCAGATTTCGGGGGCAATTTCGGTACCAAAGATCTCGGCGGTACCAGTGACAAGGCGGAGGCGGAGAGGTGAGTCAGGACTGACTTCGATTCTCAGCTCACACTCTCTCTCTAGCTTCACCTGCCTTATGCCCGACGGTCCTCCTGCGGCCGCCGCCGACGGTGGAGCCACGGCTGAGCCTCCGAACGCCATGATCGAACTACTTGTTTTGGCCGAAAGCAGAGATTTTGCGAGGGTTTCTAGAGTCGTTGCTTGGACTTGGGAGAGAATTTGGAAGGGCTCAGTGACCGGTTTGGCGTCGATGCTAACTTAGACCGTTTTTCGAACCGGATATAAGCTTGGGGTGAACTTGGTCCGGTACGGTATGATTTTGGACCAAATTGACCACAGAACCCGCATGTACGGTTTGTTCATGTTCGAACCCGAAACCGACAGTCAAAGAAAGTATCTAGGATTATAAACGAACCGAGCAGCTCATGGCTCGGCTCGTTAAGATAAGACTTGGCTCCATTTATTTAGTAATTAAGTTGAGCTTGAGCTCAAGTTTTAGGTTTGTTCAATAAACGAGTTCGGCAAAGCTCTGGTTATAAAAACTCGGCTCGTTTAAGGAGGCTTGTTAAATAAATTACTACGGATCGACTCGTTAAGGGATCGGCTCTTTTACAAACGACCGAGCTTGAGCTCTACAAAGCCTGGCTTGTTTACACCCCTATTTGGAACCTATGGAAAGGAAAATAAAGAAGAAGAAAGTTGATCTCTTAATCAGTTGTAAAAAGAAAATGAAAGAAAATTAATGGGAAATTGAATTTCTCTTGTATAACATAAGGAGTAAAATGGAAAGATAATAAAGTCTTAAGTACCTTTCTTTTTCTAAATTTAATTTCCTCTACATTTTCTTCCCCCTTTTCGGTTTCTAGAGTTATCCTTCATAAATTTTTTGTACTAGTAGTTATTTTCTTTTCTCCTTATACTTGGACCTAAATGACCAAGGAGGAAAATTTCTTATTTATGTTTCCTTTCTTCCGTTTTCCCTATGTTCCAAACAGAACAGCCAAGGCAACGAGAGAACTTTGATAAAAATTATGGGGTGCCCAAGTCTTTATTTTAGATCGCACAAAATCACAAAAGTATCAACGTGCAAAGATCGATTTGTTTAGTGTTGGGTCAATCCACACTCAAAATCTGCGTTCGTTTCTGTTCTCATGGATTGCGTTCTTCAGAGAGATAAAAAGACTTTCCTCCTACTAGATTCGGAGAAAGAGAGAGAGAGAGAGAGATGGCGTTATGACCAGAAACGAAAGTGAGAGCTAGTTGAATAAGGGTTGGAGTAAAGCTCTGTCCAGCAAAACCGAAAATGAAATTTTCCACACAAACTAAAAAAAAAAAAAACGAATCGAACCAAACCAGATTTCTTGATCGATTTCTTCAAGCGGTTCAATCTTTTCGGTGCCCCTACTACTACTAGTGGCCATTTGAGTCGTTTTTGTGATGGTTCAAGTGAGAAATCTTGGTGCAGGAAAGGAAAACAAGGGCTAAATTACAATTTGTACTGCTAACAAGTACTAATAATTAATTTCACATTTGAAACGTCAAGGTATTTTTTTCGCAAGGCATATTAATCTAGAGAAAATTGAATGGTGGCGATAGGGACTGAACCTGGCATGGTACCAGGAGTATAGGGCTCCTTGACCTTGTTCCAATTCCACCTTTTTTTTACAGTAATTTTTTGGTTAATGTTCCCATTCTTGACAATAATACAACAGGGGCAGACATGAAACTAACCACTACCTCCTCCTACCACCCCATGGATAGTCATAGTGTCAATGTCAAACTTCATTTTCACAACATATATGTATACAAACATTTAATACTTTGGACGCAGACATCTAGGCACAGATTTCCGAACTGATGTGTTTAGAGTTGTGCGATCACGTGGGCCTATAGTGCATTCCTAGACGCACGTGCATCGAACGGGTTCAAACACGTGTTTAGATCTGTGTCCCAATATATGTGTCTTTGAAGCACTCCTCTCATACAAAGGCTCTTCAACAAGATAACTCGGTTGTGCCAATTTTTGTAACAAACTGCCTGTTTCACAAACTGACTTAAATTGAATAAGTCAGTGGAGCTGGCGTAATTAGTGAAATTGAGTTGCTGTGTTGTGAGAGAGTGAGAGTGACATATCTTGTAAATAGGGTTGCAAGTGAACCGAGCTACTCGCGAGCAGCTCATGACTCGGCTAGGCTCGATTTTCAGGCTTGTTTAGTTAACGTCTTAACGAGCTAGCAAAAGCTTGGCTCTTTTAGGGAGGCTCATTAAATAAATTACCCTGACTCGGCTCGTTTATAACCAAGCCGAGCTCGAGCTCAATTTTTCAGCTCATTTACTTAACAAGCCGAGCTCGAACACTACAAAGCTCGACTCGGCTCGTTTGCACCCCTACTCGTAAAGTGCAATAAGTCAAATTTGTGAAATGGAAAAGTGTATGGTACATGAAAAGAGTCCTATAAAATCACCCAGAAAATGCATCAAACGGGTGAAATCCACCCGCTGCAGTGTACCGGGACAGTACCGGGTGTATTTCACCCGTTGGATGCATTTTCTGAAAAGGTCTGATACAGTACATGAAAAGAGTCTCATAAAATCACCCAAAAAATGCATACAACGGGTGAAATCCACCTGGTACACTATTTCACCCGTTTGATGCATTTTCTGGGTGATTCACAGTGTACACTACCGGGTGGATTTCACCCGTTGGATGCATTTTCTGGGTGATTCACAGTGTACCGGGTGGATTTCACCCATTGGATGCATTTCCTAGGTGATTTTATGAGACTCTTTTCATGTATTGTATCAGACCTCCTATGGAATAATCTCTAATTGGATGGGTTTCCCCTTCTGAATTACTGGTCTTATTTCGTGCACATGATTCAGCATCAAACCCCTTTGTAATTTTCTATTTTATGTATCCTTCTCATTCTTTTTTTCAGCTCATGGGCCTTTTATAGCATTTTTTTGCCAACATTCCTCAAACCCAAAAGTCCAACCACCACCAAATTCCACTATATATCTATCACTCTCAAACCCCCATTCTCCCCTCACCATTTGCACCACTTTTCTTCATTTTCACTTTCAATTCAACAGAGATGAGGAATGAGAATGCCCTTCTTGTTGGTCTCTTGTGCATCCATGCTTCTTTCATTGCATCCATCAGCCTCACCTACATTGCCCTAGGACCATCAGAAGCATGTCAGTGCCAGAGGACTTGCTTTATCTTGTGCACGCAGTGTTTCAAACTATCAACAATCCTCTACTGCTACTACATTTTCAGTCACTTGAGTTTGTTGCACGGCTTTTTGAATCTCGTTGAGGCTAATTCGGTCAGGAAAAATGGCGGTTCGGCATTTGCCGCTTTTATCATCACCACCGCGGTTGTTTCGTGCGTTTTGTTTGGATGTATCAAGTCAATGGGTACATTGGCCGCCGTGATCGGGCTTTTCTATGGCATTGCTGTCCATCTTCTTGGATTTTACTTGGCTGAAATTTATTGAGACCCAATATTACTTTGGTGTTTGGCTACCAAGAAAGTTGTAAGAAAGTGGTAGTTTTTATGGGTGGTAAGTAGTTTTATTATGCTTTAATATAGGGAACAAGTGGTATTTATTTCAGCTTTAATTTCTTAGAATTCATGATGTCAATACTCAGTAAAAGCATCACATATACATAGATTACAAGTTTTTATGTGGAACTCTAAATTGTGCTGAATGTTTGTGTTTGGCTACTGAGAAAGTGTAGACATATCTAGGTAAATCGTTAATTCCATTTTTTCGAACAGAATTGAAACAGAGTTTATAGGAACTTTTTGCAAGCCCTAACTTTGGTGGGAATCCACATTCAATCTTATTTTCTCGAAATTTGGATGCCCAATTCCCCGTTTGGGGTGAGTCGATATGAACTTTTTACAACCCCTAAACTTGATGGGATACATTCAGTCTCCCTTTTTTTTTTTTTTTTAAATTTGGATCCCCTATTCCCCGTTTGGGGGCGGGATGAAGGAAAAAAGCAAATCCCCCGATGGGGAGTGGGGCGGAGATGGGTTCGGAGAACGGGTTCAGGATTGGGGCCCCAGATAGAAATATCTGGCTCTGCCCCACCCGTTCCCAACACTAATCGGAGAGGGGACAGATGTATACCCATTTCTTACCTATTCCTCGATTTTTTTCAAACTCATCTTACTTGATCTCCGGAAAAAAACTGACCCATTTCGAGCGAGCCTCAGATCACCTGTCCCAGATTTTCCTATTCCTCCTCACTATACAAACCCCAAAATGTGAAACCTGTATAGAAGTTCAACACTCTCACTTTATGCATGTACACTCTCTTGACAAAGGAAAAATGAATAAATTTCCCAGAAATCATATCCAGCGCCCACGCAACGTTGGATTATCCGATTGGTTAATTCTATCTATTCTCTCCTTTCAAATTTATTTGTCTCTTGTGTTTATTTTACTATGATTTAACATTCATTTAGATTTTTTAATTGCTCACATTACTTTTTTATATAATAAAGATCTCATTTGATATATCACAATTTATTGTGTTAAACAAATTCACAACAAGGGATTTTATTTTAGAGACGATACTTGTATGATTACTTTAATATTACATCACAAAAGTCTTGAGCTCTTCTTGTCAAAGGTCAAATTTTATTTCGCCACGAAAAGTCATCACCCTGCGCTAAATTTCTTGGAAATTTGTTTAACACAGCACGTTGAGATATATCAATTAAGATTCCTATATATCACATGAAAATTTATCAATATTAAAAACTATAAACAAATTTTGAAGGTGTAAAATAAAACAAGAGACAAATAAATTTGGACAGAGAAAGTATATGTATCGACCAATCAATCCAAGTTTGTGTGGCCGTTTAGGTATGATTCTTTAGATTTATTTCTTTTGTCCTTTGTAAATAAAGTGTAAATGTATCAAAGTGCTCCAGTGTTTAGAGCCATCAGGGAGAAACACTGGGGTACAAATAAGGTACAATGCACGTTTTTTCAGAAGGCATATTAATCCAGAGAAAATGGAATGGTGCCGATAGAGACCGAACCTGACTTGGTACAAGGAGCATAGGGCTCCTAGACCTTGTTTCAAATCCATTTTCTTCAGTAATTCTTTTGTTCATCTTCCCATTCTTGACAATAATACAACAGGGGCAGATATGAAACTAACTACTACCTCCTCCTACCACCCCATGGATAGTCATAGTGTCATTGTCAACTTCATTTTCACAACATGTAGGTATACAAACATTTAATACTTAGGACGCAGACATAGACACAAATTCGCGAACTGATATGTTCAGAGAGTCGTGCGATGCACGTGGGCCTATAGTGCATTCCTAGACGCACGTGCATCGAACGGGTTCAAACACGTGTTTAGATATGTGTCTGGATATATGTGTCTTTGTAGCACCCCTCTCATACAAAGGCTCTTGAACAAGATAACTTGGCTGGGCCAATTTTTGTAACAAAGTGTCTGTTTCACAAACTGACTTAAACTGAATAAGTCAGTGAAACTGGCTTAATTAGTGAAATTCGGTTGCTGTGTTGTGAGAGAATGAGAGTGACCTATCTCTTAAATAGGGTTGCAAGCGAATGGATTTGCTCGCGAGCAGCTCGTGGCTCGGCTCGGCTCCCAAAATCTCGACTCTTTTAAGGAGGCTCGTTAAGTAAATTACCCTGGCTCGGCTCGGTTATAACTGAGCCGAGCTCGATCTCGATTTTTCGGCTCGTTTACTTAAAGAGCTGAGCTCGAACACTACAAAGCTCGGCTCTGCTCGTTTGCACCCCTACTCGTAAAGTGCAATAAGTCAGATTTGTAAACCAATCCCCAAGTATATAGGTTTCCCCTTCTGAATTATGGGTCTTATTTCGTGCATGCACATGATTCAGCATCCAATCCCTTTGTAATTTTCTGTTTTATGTATCCTTCTCATTTCTTTTTTCAACTCATGGGCCTTTTATAGCAGTTTTTGCTAACATTCCTCGAATACAAAAGTCCAACCAACACCAAATTCCACTATATATCTATCACTCTCAAACCCCCATTCTCCGCTCATAATTTGCACCACTCTTCTTTATTTTCGCTTTCAATTCAACAGAGATGAGGAATGAGAATGCCCTTCTTATTGGTCTCTTGTGCATCCATGCTTCTTTCATTGCATCCATCAGCCTCACCTACATTGCCCTAGGACCATCAGAAGCATGTCAGTCCCAGAGGACTTGCTTTATCTTGGGCACGCAATGTTTCAAACTATCATCAATCCTCTACTGCTACTACATTTTCAGTCACTTGAGTTTGTTGCACGGCTTTTTGAATCTCGTCGAGGCTAATTCGGTCAGGAAAAATGGCGGTTTGGCATTTGCCGCATTTGTCATCACCACCGCAGTTGTTTCTGCGTTTTGTTTGGATGTGTCAAGTCAATGGGTACATTTGCTGCCGTGATCGGGCTTTTCTATGGCATTGCTATCCATGTTCTTGGATTTTACTTGGCTGAAATTTATTGAGACCCAATATTACTTTGGTGTTTGGCTACCGAGAAAGTTGGAGGAAAGTGGTAGTTTTTATGGGTGGTAAGTAGTTTTATTATGCTTTAATATAGGGAAAAAAGGGGTATTTAGTTCAGCTTTGATTACTTAGAATTCATGATGTCAATATTCAGTAAAAGCATCACATATATATAGATTACAAGTTTTATGTGGAATTCTACAATGTGTTGAATGTTGGTGTTTGGCTTCTGAGAAAGTGTAGGAGAAGCACCACATATCAAGGAAAACCTTTAATTCCATTTTTTCGAACAGAATTGAAGAGAGTTTATAGGAACTTTTTGCAAGCCCTAACTTTGATGGGAATCCACATTCAATCTCATTTTCTCAAAATTCGGATACCCCATTTCCCGTTTGGGACGAATTGACATGACCTTTTTACAAGCCCTAAACTTGATGGGATACATTCAATCTCTTTTTTAATTTGGATCCCCCATTCCCCGTTTGGGGACGGGATGAAGGATAAAAGCAAATCCCCACCGGGAAGTGGGTCGGAGATGGGTTTGGAGAATGGGTTTGAGGATTGGAGGCTGAGATAGAAATATCTGGCTCCACCCCACCCGTTGCCAACACTACTCGGAGAGGGGACAGATGTATACCCGTTTCCTACCTAGTCCTTGAATTGTTTTCAAAGTCATCCCCTCATCTTACTCGATCTCCGAAAAAAGGTGACCCATTCCTATGGGGCCTCAGATCACCTGTTCCGGGTTTCCATGCTCCGAACACACTTTCACTTTATGCATGTACGCTCTCTTGACAAAGGAAGAATGAATAAATTTCCCAAAAATCATATCCATCGTCCACGCAACCTTGGATTATCCGATTGGTTAATTCTATCTATTCCCTTTATTTTAAATTTATTTGTCTCTTGTGTTTATTCTATTATGATTTAATATTCTTTTAATTTTTTAATTGCTCATAGTACTTTATTTTTATATAATAAAGATGTCATTTGATATATCTCAATTTATTCTGGTAAACAAATTCACTACAAGAGATTTTATTTTAGTCACGATACTTGTATGTATGATTTTTTTTTTTTTGAACATATTTGTATGATAACTTTAATATTATATCACAAAAGTCTTGAGGTCTTGTTGTCAAAAGTCAAATTTTATTTTGCCACGAAAAATCATCACATGCCCCAAATGTCTTGGAAATTTGTTTAACACAAGATGTTGAGATATATCAATAAAGATTCATATATATCGCATAAACATGTATCAAAATTAAAAACTATAAACAAATTTTTAAGGTGTAAAATAAAACAAGAGACAAAAAAATTTGGACAAAGAAAGTATGTGTATCGACCAATCAGATAATCCTAGTTTGTGTGGCCGTTTGGGTATGATTCTTTGGATTTATTTCTTTTGTCCTTTGTAAACAAAGTGTGAAGGTATCACAGTAGAAGAGTGTTTAGAGCCATCACAGTCACAGGTGTTAGGTTTTGGGCCTGCTGCAGAGCCGGAACAGGCGAATTGAGGCCGACGGAGAGGGTACAACACATGTGGTGTCTGAGCGTGCATCTCGGCCATCCAAAAGTATTTTGGAGTGTCCAGATTTCTCCTCTCTCAAAAAAATCCTCTTCTAAAATACTTTTGAACGGCCGACATGCGTGGCACCCAAAATTTTCACATTTGGTAGGAGATGATGTATAGTCACAGATTCATAAAATTGGAAGAAAGTGAAGTTGATTTTAATCTGAAAGTTTGGAGGAATTGTTTGAGGGAAATACTCAGCTAACAAATTTGGATTATAAAACTCCCTATATTCTAAGTAATTATCAAACATTTTTATTTGGTTGCACATGTAAAATAAAAAGATGTCTACGTATATATACAATTTCTACACTTCACTTTCTCATAATACAATTCAAATTATACTACATACAAATGGAATAAAATTTGCTAACATTGTAGAAGTAGTAAAATACCAGTATTTTTTGGACTTGTAAAACACTATTTAGAAAATCATGCTAAAATCAATAAATAGTTTTAAATTGTCTTTGGAACTTTTCAGCTATGGACAAGGGAAAAAAATCGTGGTGTTTTAATCAGAGAGAGAGAGAGAGAGAGAGAGAAACGATGTTGTGACAGGAAACGAAAGAGAAAGCTAGTTGGATAAGGATTGGAGTAAAGCTCTGTCCAGCAAAACCGCCACAAAGAGAAAAAAAAAAAAAGGAACCGGACAAACCAGATTTTTTGATCGATTTCTTCGAGCGATTCAATTTTTTCGGTTATAATTTCACCCCTAGTGATGGCCATTTGAGTGGTTTTTCTGATGGTTCAAGTGAGAAATCTTGGTGCGGGAAAGAAAAAAGGGGGCTAAATTACAATTTGCACTGCTAAAATGTAATTAATTCCACATTTGAAACGTTAAGGTTTTTTTTTCACAAGGCATATTAATCTAGAGAAAATGGAATGGTGCTGATAGGGACTGAAGCTGACATGGCACAAGGAGTATAGGGCTCCAAGACCTTGTTCCAATTCCACGGTTTTGTCTTTAGCTTCTTTTTGGTGAAATTCACGTTCCCATTCTTGACAATAATACAACAGGGGCATATATGAAACTAACCACTACCACCTCCTAGCTACCACCCCATGGATATTCATAGTGTCATTGTCAAATTAAGCTAATTTCATTTCACAACATATATGTATACAAACATTTAATACTTCAAACGCAGATATCCGGATACAAATTCGCGAACTAATAGGTTCAGAGTTGTGCGATGCATGTGGGCCAATAGTGCATTCCTAGATGCACGTGCATCGAACGGGTTCAAACACATGTGTTTAGATCTATGCCCTGAGATATGTGCTATTCTGTAGCACTCGTCTCATACAAAGGCTCTTCGACAAGATAACTTGGCCAATTTCTGTGCCCGAAGATAAGGGTTTGTTTCACAGACTAACTTAAACTGAATAAGTTAGTGGAACTAGCTTACTTAGTGAAATTGGGCTGTTGTGTTGTGAGAGATTGAGAGTGACCTGTCTCGCAAAGTACAATAAGTCAGTTTTCTGAAATAATCCCAAATTGTTCCACAAACTTATTTAGTGAAATTAAGTTGTTGTATTGTGAAAAAGTGACAATGACTTGTCTCGTAAATGCAATGTCAATTTTGTGGAAAAACTTGGGATGGGTTTTCCCTTTCAGAATTATATATGGGTCTTATTTGAGAGCCGGCTCTAAGGTTTCGGAGGCCGAAAGCTAAATCATAAAATAGGCCTCTATATATTTTCATGCTAATTTTGATCAACAAAATATTCATTATAAATAACCATTACAAAAAGTTCATCGATGCAAAAATCATAACATACAGCACAAAAAAACAACTATAGAATACTTCAAAATATAACATTTAAAGATCGATCTGCTCGCATTTTTGCTGCAAACGTAGTAAATAAGTCTTGATAGTCAAGCTTCTTGACTAAATTTTTCTCAATAGGCCTTAATTTATGATATTTCAATTATCCATATTGTTTTGGGGATCCCCGAACTTATAGTGCTTATTCATACGTGACTCATATACAAAAAATAGTTGGACTACATATACATGCAAACATACATATAGGCATACTTGGGGGCCCCTAATTTTGGGCTGTTTTGGGGGACCAAAAGCCAGGCTTTCTGGGCTTTGCCCCAAAACCGGTACTGCATGCACATAGTTCAACATCCAATCCCTTTGTAATTTTCTGATTTATGCATACTTCTCATCCCTTTTTTCAACTCGTGGGCCTTTTATAGCATTTTTTCATTGCCAACATTCCTCAAACCCAAAAGTCCAACACCACCAAATTGGCAAATTCCACCATATATCTATCACTCTCAAACCCCCATTCTCCCCTCATAATTTGCACCACTTTTCTTTATTTTCATTTTTAATTCAACAGAAATGAGAAATGAAAATTCCCTCCTTGGTGGTCTCTTGTGCATCCATACTTCTTTCATTGCATCCATCAGCCTAACCTACATTGCCCTAGGACCATCAGTCACATGAGCTTGTTGCACGGTTTTCTGAATCTCGTCGAGGCTAATTCGGTCAGGAAAAATGGCGGTTTGGCATTTGCCACTTTTGTCATCACCACCGTGGTTGTTTCGTGCATTTTGCTTGGATGTGTCAAGTCAATGGGTACATTTGCCGCCGTGATTTGGCTTTTCTATGGCATTGCTGTCCATGTTCTTGGATTTTACTTGGCTGGAATTTATTGAGACCCAATATTACTTTGGGGTTTGGCTACCGAGAAAGTTGTAGGAAAGTGGTACTCCCTCCGTCTCAAAAATTTTGTCCGGTCCGCAAAACGAGGACCTAAAAATAATAAGTCTTTTAAAAGAAAATTTTCTAATTTTTTTCATAAATTAAAAGTACTCATTGATATCTAGTAACTTGTTAAAAAAATTGAATTTTTCTTGAAATTTTTTGTGTTATTTTCAAGTTCTCGTTTTGCGAACCGGACAAAAATTTTGGGACGGAGGGAGTAGTTTTTATGGATTGTAAGTAGTTTTATTATGCTTTAATATAGGGAAGAAGTGGTATTTAGTTCAACTTTAATTCTAAGAATTCATGATGTCAAAATTCAGTAAAAGCATCACATACATGGACGCAGATTACAAGTTTGAAGTGGAATTCTACATTGTGTTGAATGTTGGTGTTTGGCTACTGAGAAAGTGTAGGAGAAGCACCACATATCCTGGTAAACCGTTAATTCCATTTTTTCGAACAGAATTGAAACAGAGTTGATATGAACACTTTGTAAGCCCTAACTTTGGTGGGAATCCACATTCAATCTCATTTTCTTGATATTCGGATCCCCCATTCTCCATTTGGGGCAAGTTGATATGAACTTTTTTACAAGCCCCAACCTTGGTGGGATACATTCAATCTCATTTTTTTTTGAAATTCGGATCCCACATTGCCTGTTTGGGTTGGGGCGACGATGGGTTCGGGGATCGGGGACCGAGATAAAAATATCCGGCCTCGCCCCATCCGTTGCCAATGCTAGTTGGAGAGGGGATAGATGTATACCCGTTTCCTACCTATTCCTTGATTTTTTTGAACTCATCCCTTCATCTTACCTGATCTACGAAAAAAGCGACCCATTCGGAGCAGGCATAGTCATATCAAATGAAATGGGCATCCCTAATTTTGAGAAAATTTTGGGTGTAAATAGGGTACCACACACGTGGTGCCCAAGTTAGCGCACATTCATTTTTGGACAGCCTAGATTTTTCCTCCCTCTCTCCTCTTTCTCTCTCTAAAATTCGCATCCAAAATACTTTTGGATGGCTGAGATACGTGCTGGGTACCGCCGCATGGTACCCAGCCGGCACCCAAAGTTTTCTCCTAATTTTGGAAGGAGATGATGTATAGTCACAGATTCATAACATTGGAAGAAAGTGAAGTTGATTCTAATCTGAAAGTTTAGGAGGAATTGTTTGTGGGAAATACTCAGCTACCAAATTTTAGTATTATAAAAATAAAAATAAAAAGTTCTACATGATGTCATGATTATCCCTGCAAGTCCATTAGATGAAAAAAAAAATCTCAAGATAAGTATATGTGCGAAAAAACTTTCTATATTATAAATTATCAACATTTATTTGATTACGCATGTAAAATAAAATGATTGCTAGGCCTTCCAAATACTCCACCAATATATAAAGGAAAACAATTTCTACACTTCACCTTTCTTATAAGTACAATTCAAAATTATACTATATAAAAATGAAATATAATTTGCTATCATTGTAGAAATACATGTTATTGGACACCCATTATGGACAAATTAATTCAGTGCTCGCCACTCGTGATAATGTACCAGCCAAAAGTGGAAGCACAAGGCAAATGGGGTTTTTAATTTAGTTTCCGTATAAGATGTCTAAAATAGTAAACTACTTCGATAAATAGTTTAAATCAAGCTAAAATCGATAAATAGTTTAAATTGTAAAGCTTTATTTAGAAAATCATGCTAAAATCGGGTAAATAGTTTAAATTGTATTTTTGAACTTTTCAGCTATGGACTTAGGGTAAAAAAATCGTGGTTTTTTAAAAGCTAATACTTGTCTTGTTTGGTTTTCTGCCAGTAGTGTTTTTTTATTTCTTTAAGGAAATTATAAACTTATATTCCTAACCAAACAGCACAAATGACTCAAATGATCCGAACAACAAGAAAAACAACACCAAAACAACAAAATAAAAATCTACCAAAACTAAACAGCCATAAGTTGGAGACCACCGATCCGCTCGTGGATGTGGCTGGATGAAGTAGGTGATATCATCACAACCACTGAAGCTCAACACCCCTTTGTCCCACCGCAGTCGCTGCTGTTAGGTGCCACGACCGCTGCTGCTGGAGAATCGTGGATCCATGGCCAAGCAAGGGCGAATCCAAGAGTCTAATCTACCCTGGGCTAACCTAGGTTTTGAATATCGTATCGTTTTTACTACTTATACGGTACTTATTGATGCTAGTGTGATACCAAGTACCATTTCAGATTACTCGTTACAAATCAGTATTTTCTAATATATATATATATATATTGTTGCAGTGTCTATTGTGTAATAACTTTAAGGACTTTAATTTCCTCTTTCCAACCCTTTTCCTATCCCCCAAAGCCCTTTTTTTAACTTGGAAGAAAAAATCTTCATAAGAAAAGCTACAACAACTTTGCCGACTTCGACGAGTTGAGTTGTTCAAATGAGATTGATTTGTGGGTAATTTTGAGAATAAGTGTCATTTTATTTTTGGATGGGTGCCCATTTTGAATGGATTGGACTACACACTCAAAAAATGAGGTGGGCTAAATTTACCAACCTATAATTTTACATTAAAAAAAAATTTCTCTTTTTTCCAACCCCACCTGGGCTACAGCCCAAGTGAGCCCATGCATGGATCTGCCTCTATGGCCAAGGTTGATCAGGTCCAAAGGCCAAATAACCCTGATCTAAAAATTAGATCTGGGTCTTCAATGTCCAATAATGATGGGGTGAGTGAGAGAACTTATCTCTTGAGGACGAGAGTCTCAACCACCATACAATCACATCGGAAGAGTAGAAATTAAAGGGAGTTGCTGAACTTGCCGTTGGAATTAAGGGAATAAATGAAGAAGGGGGGCAAGTTCTTAAGAGAAGGGTCTTCTCTCTCTACCTTTTCCATCGACACATCCTACTAGTACTGCTAGACGCCTCTTTAAGACGTGGTTGCTCGGGGTTAGGGCTGCAAAGGAGCTGTGCCGAGCCGAATTGTGTATTTTAGTGTTCAAATTTTGACTTGTTAATTATGAGCCCAAAATTCGAGCTCTTTAGACTAGTCAATCCAGTTGCTCGACTCTTTTGCCACACAAGTCTAAGACTTGAACTCGTTTCTATTACTAAACGAGCCGAGCCGAGCCGAGCTGTGCCGTTAGCTTGTCCTCGTTCTTTTCCAGAAAAAAAAAAATAGCAAGCCAATTTCTGGTAGCCTTTTTAGAGAAGGTTTTTTTGGTAGCCATACAAAACCTCAATTGTGAACAAAAAAATGTAATTGGGCTTCTTTGGAGATGCGGGGTATCGATCCCCGTACCTCTCGCATGCTAAGCGAGCGCTCTACCATCTGAGCTACATCCCCTTTAGACTTTTTAATGGTAAAATTAATTATATTTAATGTCCAGATGCTCGACTACAATCTCATCACTCTCTCTCTTCTAGTCTTCTTCTTCCTCCTCCAGATGCTCGACTACAATCTCTCATCACTCTCTGTCTCTCTCTCTCCTCGGAAAAATGTTGAGAAGGTTACTGGTGCAAGCTTCCAATAGTCACCGTCGCCGATGTTTCTTAACGCCTCACTCCCCTTCACTTTTTCAACACCGCTCTTCTTCTTCTTCTTCTTCTTCCTCCTCCTCCACGTTGCCGTCACAAATCGAGACCAGTACTTCTGTCGAACAGTTGGAGGGCTCATACCAATCCACCAGAATCTCTCCTCAACCCTCTTCCTCCATCTCCATCGACCGTTCTGGCTTGTACAATCCACCCGGTACTTGTCGAGTAATTTGGTTTGTTTTAGCAGCCCGATTTATTTTTATTTACTGTATTTGGCATGAATTTGAACTGAGGAATTTTGCTGCAGAGCATTCTCATGAGCCTTCTTCAGATTCTGAGCTTGTCAAGCATCTTAAGGGCATTATCAAGGTTTGCAATTTCGCTCCTTTTCCCCCACCCTTTTATTTTGGTTCCTCTTTGTCTTCGTCTGGTTCTGGGTTTTCAGTTTGAATTTCTTAAACCGACCTTTCTTTTTGGTTCTTAAAAAAACAAACCTCTTGGATGGTGAGAAAGAGAGAGAAGAAAAAAAAGGAGAAACCTTTCACTTATTTGGATGACCAAAAGTGAGGAGAAATAATGAGGAATTATCAGAAACGTAGACACAAAGAAAATCTTTATTGGTCTATTATTCGTCTGATTAAATCTCATCATGTTCAGTGATGTTGATATGATTTGATGAGAAACCACAATCCTTTATTTTCTATCACTTCTCACAATCCAAAGGGCGAGAAAATCCAATCTGATGTTAGTTGATTTCCCCACATAGGGTTTGCGGGGGAGGGTCAAGTGTATTAGCTTAATTAGTAAGCTAAGGGTTAGTTGGTTGGTTAGTTTGGTATTTGTTATTAAGGACCGAACATCTGTTTAGTCAATTCGTGGAGCTCTATGCATGGGGCTTTGTGTAATCCCTTACATCACTCTGAATCAATACAAATTCAGTTTCTGAGTCTCTAGAGGAGATGCAGTGTCCATGGAAATGCGAGTGTTTTTCTGTTGGAATGCAAAGCAAGAATATTCCGTTTTGAACATACTAAGATTATGAGTTAGTTCATCATGTTTGCATTACCATTCCAGTAAAGAATGCATATGCACCCAGAACACGACTCGTTACAGATGTTCTGAGAAAACATAAAGGCTGATTCAATTCCATGCAATGCCCCATTGTCTAGTGTTACTAGTGTATTTCTGCTATTTGACTTTTTTTTATCTTCTAACAACTGGGAAGTTGAAGTTGTAATCAGTTGTGGTATCTTAGTTCCGTGGTGGGCCTATCTCAGTTGCTGAGTATATGGAGGAAGTTTTGACAAATCCTAAAGCTGGATTCTACATTAATCGGGATGTGTTTGGAGCCGGAGGTGATTTCATAACCTCTCCGGAAGTAAGTCAGATGTTTGGGGAGGTAATTGGATTTCTATGCAGTCTTCTCTTGGCTTGTAATGTAGAGTTGAGATTAAAAAGATGGATTCCACCAAAGAGATTTACTTCCCGGCGTGAATGTTCCATTTATTTTAGATTCGCTGCCATGGACAAATAATATTTTTTTCACGTTGATGTCACTCTAGATGATTGGTGTTTGGGCAATGAGTTTGTGGGAACAAATGGGACAACCAAACAGAGTTAACGTAATTGAACTGGGTCCGGGAAGAGGAACTCTCATGGCCGATCTATTACGTGTAAGATAACTAAATTCTCATTTCTCCTCTTTGTTTTCATACTAGACCTTTGTGGAGATGGATACCCAAAACATAATGGTCATTATTCTATGCCGTATTCGTGTGTATGAAATCCCAATTGAATGTATGTAACTTTTTTTCCTGCAGGGAGCATCGAAGTTTAAGAACTTTACAGATTCATTGAACATCCACATGGTCGAATGTAGTCCAACCTTACAGAAGCTTCAGTATGACCACCTGAAGTGTATTGATGAAGCTAGTTCTGACATGAGTGTAGAGAAAAGAATTATCAGTACATTGTCGAGAACCCCCGTGTCATGGCATGCTACACTGGAGCAAGTTCCAGCAGGATGTATGATATTATCTTTAGCGCAGTCTATAGTAGTAACTCATCCAAATGGATGGGAAAATTGTTTGCGTGCCAAATGCTTCATGAAACCAAAATTGATATTTCAAAAACATGAAGAAAATCCCCATATGAGCACACAAAACACTTACTTATTCTTAGTAATTAATCTAAAAAATTGCGTTAACATGCTTGATTACCTTCTATCCAACAGTTTGATATATTTGGTTCAGTGTACTGGCGGATTTATGAGATAGGACAGATATATGGTGGTTTGATGGCTTAGAGAAATTGCTTCCTTCTTCTATATCTAACCGTCTGAGTTCTTATGCTCCTCCTTCTTTCTCTCTCTTTCAGTGCCTACAATCATCATTGCCCATGAATTCTTTGATGCTTTACCAGTTCATCAGTTTCAGGTTTGTCCAGTTACTTTCTGGTGCTAGGGCATTTTCAATGAGTGTTTTGATTATGGTTTGCGGAAATAAAAGAAACAGAGTGGTAGCTGATTGCTATGATTTGTATTTATGTTTGCATCAACAATCATCATTGCCTATTATGACGGTCTCCTCGTTTTGTTTTTGGTTTCTGGTAGAGAGAAGTACTAGCTCTTTCTTGTCGTACCGTATGTTTTGGTATGCATAACTACAGTAAGGATTATACAGATTTTATTATTTGATGGCAGAGAGCTTCTCGTGGCTGGTGTGAGAAAATGATCGATGTTGCAGAAGATTCATCGTAAAGATTCGCTTCCTCATCTGTCATTGTTAGACTTGATGCATATGTCCTTATGGACTTGACTTATCCCAATTAGATTCTTTCTAAGGGTTTCCTAAAATGATTGTTGAATAATTGTAAGTTTCTTGTTCGGTTGTCAGGTTTAATTTCGTTCTCTCCCCCCGACCTACGCCTGCAACTCTGTTTCTCATGAAGCGCTGCAAGTGGGCTGCAGCTGAAGAAATTGCTAAACTTGGTCAAATTGAGGTTTGTCCAAAAGCAATGGAATTGACTCAAACAATTACGAAGAGAATAAGTTCTGATGGAGGAGGGGCTCTCATTATCGATTATGGCCTCAATGGATTAGTCTCAGACAGTCTTCAGGTCCGGTGCCTTTGGGTTTATTATAGTAACATTTTATGTGGGAACAGACTACATGGTTTTATGGTTAGGACTTAGGATGGATCATATGCATCGTGTTGCTGACGTACTTGGGCTCTCTTTATGAAATATGGTTGCTGTCCAACTTTTTCCTTTGTCTGAAAATTAATCTTTTTGACATATACAGAGGGAAGGGTGCAATGTTTGGACAAGGTCTCATTTGGTATCGAGAATGAAAATTTCTGTCATTTGCAAGTTATTTTACCACTGTGTTTGATTGGATATAAAAAACATGTGAACATTCATTATGATTGTTAGATACTTTATCTTACTATATCTGAAAGTAGACGGCTGTCAATGAATGCTGCCGGGTGCCTAACAGTGTTCTCGCTTAATTCTTAAATTTGCATTTTTCCCTTGTTATCTCATAGAGTTCAATTTTCTTACATCCATATGCTTTTGCAGGCTATTCGCAAGCATAAGTTTGTTGACATATTGGATAATCCAGGGTCTGCTGATTTGAGCGCATATGTTGATTTTGCCTCCATAAGGCACTCTGCTGAGGAAGTTTCAGGTGAATATTAAATCTGCTATTAGTCTTCTCACTTCTTTGTTTTCACCAATTCCTTCGTGGGGCAAAACGAATGAACTATTAATGAACAATGGAGAAGAGCGGTTGTAGATAATAAGAAGATTGATTCCCACGATATACAACATTTTGCAGAAGATGTGTCGGTCCATGGGCCAATCACTCAGTCTCAATTTCTTGGTTCTCTCGGGATAAATTTCCGATTTGAAGCACTGCTAGAGAACTGCAAGATGGATGAACAAGAAGAGTCTCTCATGACAGGTTATTGGCAGTTGGTGGGTGAAGGTGAAGCACAGTTTTGGGAGGGTCCTGAAGAGAAGACTCCCATTGGGATGGGTACTAGGTATATGGCCATGGCTATTGTCAACAAGAAGCAGGGCATTCCAGTTCCATTTCAATGAAGCAGATGTGACATCCGGTGAGGTCAGATATATTGCTCAGAATTGTTTCACTCATCTTCTCAAGTTCGTTTTCATAGCAATATACCTTGTATTTCAAGATTAAAGAGCCAATTTTTTTGGGTATTGACCTTTCGAGAAGTGAGTAAAACGCAAGATTTTTTTTGGCTATGTTGTCGCATTGATACAGATAATATTTTTGTACGAGAAAAAATTATTGTGTCCGAAGTGTCGTCTAACTTGCGCTGTTGTCTTTTGGGTGTTGTTTGGGTTTATGATTTAGAAATAATGGATTTGGCATTATTGAGAATTCGATTTTATATTTCAGATATGTTTGAAGAAGGATTTGATAGCCTGAGATCAATGGATTTCAAATAAGTTTGTCTAATAGGAACTTGAAATTCTCCTACCGGTGGCCCACTGATGCTGCATTTTGCTGGACTTTGTTTCTGCATTTTCAAACTGATACAAGACTGTTTTGCAATGAATTTGTTGCTGCATTTCTTTAATAGCTATCTGGGTTCTTTCTGGCTGAATTGTGGAGAAGCATTATTTATCTCTTAATGCATATGGGGGGTAGCACCAGTTTTCTGAATCTATTTCAGGAAAAAGTTTAATGGTTTAATCATCATCATGTGGCTGGATTCTGGGATTTGGATCGACATTGAAAGGGAGGATCATTCCTTCAAAATGAAGCAGATAATGATCAGTTGTTATCATTGATTTAGTTGATTACTAGATGCATATTTCTGACTGATCCTTCTTTGTCTTTGGAGAGCATTTGATTGTAATCTCATTGGGGCATGTCCCTTTGAGTAGCTGCTTTCACTTCACTGAAGATTTGGGTTCGTATCTTGCCACCTTTTTTGGTTGGGGTTTGGCATATGATTGTCGGTTAGGTTGGGTGCCAACATAGTTGGGATGCTCCCTAATAGTTGTGATGCCATTTTTTTCCCTTTCCTTTTTAATCTTTGTACTATTTCAAAGATTAATAAAATCTTCTTGCAGCGTTCAAAAAAACCTATAACATGAATTTTGAGAATGGCCATCTTACTATTGGTGTTTGGACTTCGGAGTGAGTGCAATGTCATTTTGGCATAACTACATTATTTGTCATTTGTAATTGTAACTACCTTTCTCACGCTTTGAAGGAGATCTGGAGATGTGCCAAGTTTGACAATTGCCAAATGTGATGGATTATAAGTTGTATAACACTATAACTTGGTATCAAGAATAGCAATATTAAAAAATACTCCCTCCGTCCGGATTTGTTAGTTCATTTTGGGGATTCCAATTTTTTTTTCATTACTTTTTTTCCATCATTTTTTGTGTACTTTCTCCATACTTTACCCTTTAACTTTTGCAAATGGACAAATATTTTTTGACTTGAAAAAGTATGTTTGTGGACCAACAAATTTGGACGGAGGGAGTAATGAATTTGATACAATGATAGGAGAGAGATTTTGTATTCTTGATATTAATTAAATTTTTAATTTCGACATTGCATTTGGTTCAGAGGATGGACTTGGTCTTAAGTGGCTTGCTTTGGCTAAAAAAGAGTTACAGCACAATATTGAAACCAAAAGAGGTTGTGATGTTCTCCTGTCACTCGATGCTGCCTAGAAGAAGTCTTCAGAGTCTGCTTCGCTAAGCACTGGGCACGTTGGATATCCTTGCGCTGAACTTTGGAGATCCTACAAAAAGAAAGCTTCGAGATCTCCTTACCGAGGTTACACAAAAAAAGGTAACGGTATAATGATATTTAAACAATGCATAAATTAATATGTTGCAGTGAATTTACGATGTAAAGACCATTTAATAGCTAACAGAATTGTTGATTGCTCCGTTTGCAAGGGGGGGCTATTGGACCATTTAGTACTTAGCTTTTTGAACCAGAGAGCGTTATCCTTGGCCATGGTACCGAACTATTCATTTGAGAGGACATTTTGATTTTTTTGCTTTCAGTTGGCCCAAAGAATTGCTATAAAGGTGTAGAATCTATCTTTACCAATTGCTATAAAGTTACACGCAGTTGGCTTGTAGTTAATCGAGCAATTAAATATGAGGGATTCCATCATTGAGAGCATCTACAACCCAACCCAATACTTTATATTTACCTCCATTTCTTCATTTGATTATCAAAATAATACTCCATTTTTCCTCGTAAAAGTGATTTTGAAAGAAATCTAAGTCCAACCCAATACTCTATTTCTACCCCTATTTTTTTTTTTTAAATAATTCAAACCAAACCTCAAACTTTACTACTTTCACTCCAAAATTCAGATTAAAAAAACATTCAGATTCTCATTTTTTTAAATCATTAATAGAAATATGCAATATTGGTCGTATTTTAAAAATATTTTAAATCTCTTTTAATTTGTACTCCTTCCGTCCATTTTTAAGTGTGTTGCCTCGTAATTCCAACTTATTTTCTTTCACATCAACTTTTACATCTACTTTCCACTACTTATCATTATCTATATAATAATACCACTAACTTTTCAAAAAAGAATTTACTTTTAAGGGCAAAATAGGAAATGTATCCTCTAACTTTTCAAAACACACACACTTATAAAGAGACAGCTCAAAATGAAAATGTCTACACTATAAAATGAACAGAGGGAGTACTAATTTTATAAATGTAGGAGTACCATTTTATTCCAAATTTGGTCCTTTCAAATGGAGGAGGAAAGGTAGAATGGGTTGGGGTTGCATTTCTTCCGAAAATTGTCATCTCAAACAGGGGCAGCTCCACACCCTTTAGCAAGGATGGTCACCTAGAAAATATATAATGTTTTTAATTCTCTAGTAATTTAGCTCTTTCTGAATACTTAACTTAAAAATATTTGAATATTCATCCCAAAAAATTAACCCACAAATTAAAATTCAATATAAACAACCCAATGAAAACTCATGTGCTGCTCCATAGTTTTCCCATAGATGGTCAATTGAACAATCTAAACTTTTGAACTGTATTTTGTATATTAGGTGTAAAAATTTGATCTCCGGTTTTGTTTGAAAACCTAGTTCTATATTATGAATACGCATCAATCCAGGTAATTCACAAATAAACACCAACTACTTTAGCCCAAAACAGAATACAAATGTTTAATTACAAAAGTTGGGAAATTAAAGAGAAAAAAGTATTGGTATCGATATCTTGCTATGCGACAATTAATTTTATATCTCATACAACAAAACATATTTTCAAAAAAAATTGTGCGAACCTAATCGTCACAAAATTTCCTTCAATAAGCACTAGTGTATTTATGCACCGGTTTAATTTTGTTCCGCCCAAAAATATAGATTTTGCCAATAACAATTGTGACATGTGACATCTAATGGAGTTTTGAATTTTGGTCGCTTTATTTACACTAACATATGAAAATTTGTGCATATATGACTAGTTATTAACTTATCTTAAAAAAACCCCAAGGGGTTGACCTAGCTTGATGGATTTCTCGCTTCTAAGGTCTCAGGTTTGAAACCTCGTACGTACTATCAACTCCTTTGGGGTCAGTCCATACAGAACTTTGTTCTGACTTTAAATGGGGCCCCCGTTAGTGGACGATGAGATTGGTCTCTTAGAATGAGTCGAGATGCGCGAAAACTGACCCGGACACCTAGTTATAAAAAAATAAATTAGAACCAGTAGAATTTAGGTAATCCTTGAACACACTCAAACGGAGAGGAATGTCTGGTACTAAGGTTGGAGATGCCTTGAAGACAGAGTAAGCATCACTGAGTAAAAGGCGGGTAAAGTTTACGCTAAATAAAGTTGGCCGAATAAATCTACAATTCCACACTCGTTGGATTGTCATCTGTCGAGTTTTGATTAGACTCGGAGAGAGAATCAATGGGGGCAGTGCTGAGTTGGCTCGGGGCGGTGAAGAGTTGGCTCGCAGGCGCCGCCGCCCAACACTCTTCGGAATCGTCGTCGGAGCAATCTTCCGTAATCGTTTTCAACTCCTCCGACCAATGGCAGCGTCACTTTGATGAGACTAAAAAGATCTCCAAGCTGGTAAATTGCTATATACTCCTACTATTATCCAAAATTTGGGCCTTATTTTTTTTTATTTTTTAGATTTTCATCGATATTTTTGTTTTATACCTGAATATCCGGATCCGTTTACGCGCCACTCGATTAAATTCAGGCTTCTGAAATTAACGATCGGAAAAACCTCTAGTGGTTTGGAATGTTTGATCTTGGTGGCCGGTGGAAATGACACATGTGATCTCGTAGAAGAGCACTTATTGTTTTCTAATAACCACTCTCATAACTACTTGGCAAAAACACTTACGATCTGTTTGGAACATGAGGAAAACGGAAAAAACGAAAGGAAAATAAAACAATTTCTTCCCGGGTTGTTTGGTTCCAAGTATAAGGATAAAAGAAAAAAACTACAAAGAATTCTAGGAAAGAAAACTCTAGAAAGGTATTTAAGATTTTATTTTCTTTCCATTTTTCTCTTGAAGCCAAACCAAGAGAAATTCATTTTTCCATTAGTTTTCTTTTATTTTCATTTTACAACCAAACAAGAAAAAGTACGGAGTGATCAACTTAATTTTTTTTCAATTTTCCTTTCCTTTCTTTTCCTTTCCATAGGTTCCAAACAAAGCCTAAGGTTTTCATCGGATTTTTCGATATGATTCTTTTTTGTTTTATCTTACGTGTCACGAAATTTGTGTAGATGGTGGTGGATTTCTCGGCGTCGTGGTGTGGGAATTGCACAATGATGGAGCCTGTATTCAACGCGATGTCCACCAAGTTCACCAATGTCGAGTTCATCAAGCTCGACTTCGATAAATTTAAGGTAAGATATTTTTTTAACTTAATCTACTCTCAGTTCATAAATAGGGCTTGTAAACGAACCGAACAAGCTGAATTGATTGGTAAGCTTGGGAAAACTTAACGCGGTTTAAAGTATATTCAAGTTTGGTTTCGGGACAAAGCGATTTCAAAAGAACTTTAATAGCCCATCACAAATTGATTTCGAGTAGCTTGAATGTTTTAAAATGTCATGAGTTGATGAGCAGAGCGGTATTTTGTTCGAGCTTGGTTCAAAAGCTTAATGAGTTACAAAAGATATTCAAGCTTGATTTATTTATATATCTCAAACAAGCAGAAGAGAACTTAGAGTTCGAATTTGGGAGGTATTTTGGTTTATCAGCCATACACGCACATTTCAATTTTGAAATGACAGTTTACGCATAAACAAAAACTTATTTACGAAGGAGGCAGAAACTTCTGATTTATGGAAATTCACTCATATCACCTAATTAGAAGACTCTTATACTGAAAAGATAATTTTTACGTGGAAGAGTGATAGAGAGTGTGTATTTCAAACTTTTTTTGTACTGTCTCTTCCATTAAAGAGTTAACTAGCTAGGATCATTAAAATTACAGTCGTGGCGCCATTAGTTTTTCACAATTCTTTCTTCACGGAATATCCGTGACTAAGTTTCTCTCTTACAAAAATTAAACACAACAGAAAAATAGCTACAAAAGGTATATATATATATAACCGATTTAGTGTTGCTACAATACACATCTCCCAAAAATTATTCCATATGAGATTTTGTGACTCAAAATATAAGATTTTGTGGCTAAAGACGTACCGTATGCACTCTCATACGGGTAGTCAGAAAATCTCATATAAGTCCACAAAATCTCATATTTAAGTCCACAAAATCTCATATGGTCAAATATGAGATTTTGTGGCACCTTATGGTCAGTCCACAAAATCTCATATGACCAGTTACAAAATCTCATATAAGTTACAAAATCTCATATTTGTGCCACAAAATCTCATATGGATCAAATATGAGATTTAGTGGCACTAAATCTCATATTTGGTGCCACTTAATCTCATATTTGATCCATATGAGTTTTTGGTGCACAAATATGAGATTTTGTGACTTATATGAGATTTTGTAACTGGTCATATGAGATTTTGTGGACTGACCATAAGGTGCCACAAAATCTCATATTTGACCATATGAGATTTTGTGAACTTAAATATGAGATTTTGTGGACTTATATGAGATTTTCTGACTACCCGTATGAGGTTGCATACTGTATGTCTTTAGCCACAAAATCTCATATTTTGAGTCATATGATCTCATAGTTTGAGTCACAAAATCTCATATGAAATAATTTTTGGGGCGTGTGTATTGTAGCAAATCTCCCGGATTTAGTTCAAACTTTCTCTCTCGCCATTAGTTTTTTTTTTTTTTTTCTAGTTAGAACCGGATTTAATGTTTTATGAGTAACTGATACAAGAAAAATTAGGCTAATCAAATATCGGATACCGGTAAATGTTAGATCAAATTGATCAATTCGTGATCCAGAATTCCATACTACGATAAAATATTGGATCAAAACAAACGTTTCTGATCTAGCACTTATCATATGAGATGATTAAAAATAACTAATTACATGCAATTAGGCAAATTTGCTTGAGGTCCAGTGGGAAACAGGAAAAGAAACCCAGAAATCAACCCATAAAGTGCATCCGACAGATGAGATTCATCCACCCATCGAATGCACTTTATGAATTGTTTTATGGGTTTCGTTTCCTGTTTCCGACTATTTCTCTTTGTGTTTTTTAAGTTTGTTCGACTGATAATGATTGTGTTTCCGTGGGGGAAATGATAGGATTTGGCGAAGGAGTTTGGGGTGCAGGGAGTGCCGACGTTCGTGTTGCTGAAGCAGGGGAAGGAGGTGGACAGGGTCGTGGGGGCTAACAAGGATGAGCTCGAAAAGAAGGTTAAGAAGCACAGAGTTTAGTTAAACCAGAATTCGCTGCTTTAATTATACTCTATATAAGTACCTTCTAATAACTGCACTGAAATATGTGAAAAGTAAATAAAAGTGTGAAAATGCATTAAAAATTTGTAAAAAGTGCGAAAAGTAAATGAAAGTGTGAAAGTGTATTAAAAAATTGTAAAAAGTGCACTTTTTTGTCTTTTGGTTTGTTTAGGTAATTGAAGTCCCCCCCCCCAACATGGGGGCGCAGATGTTGAAATGGAGGGGTATTTCAGTAATTTTACTGTAATAAAAACAAAAGGGATGCAGATGTTGAAATGAGGGGTGTGAAATTCAATTCTCATTGTTTATTGTCAGTTTATTAGGTTAACAATAGAAAAACTCTTGTGATAAGTACTAACACCTCTCCTGTCAACTCGGCTATAAAGGCCAGCTCACTATGCCAGCGACATTATGAAGGCGGTGTAGTGAGCACCCCTAAAGAGTAGAGCATCTCCAACACATGCTATTTCCTTTAAAATGAAGAACGGAAGTGACATATCAATGGAAAATTTTGTGATTTATACCCTCTTTTGCTAAAAAAATTGTACTTTTTGGAGGGACTCATCCTCATTTTTGGAGAATTGTTTCTTCAAATTTATTTTGGTTCTTCAAATTTGAATAACCAAATAAATTTGAAGAATGTGTGTGACAAAAAAGGAGAATGTGTCCCTCTAAAAAGTATAATTTTTTAAGAAAAAGGGGGCATAAATAACAAAATCTCCCCTTAGTATGTCACTTCTGTTCTTCATTTTGAAGGTTTGAAGATTGGTAGGAGATGAAAAAGGGCTCAAAGACTTTATCAATAGGGATGTATCATGTAAAGATATGCCTAAGGGCTTATGAAGTTTTATGAAGTTTATCCTATGTACTCCTTAAGATGCTTGGAGTCCAAATCCGAATAGGATTGAGAAACCTAATGCATTAAGGGATCTAAGAGGATTAACTCAACCAGCAAGGAGTCAAGACTCTAGTCCTACTATGACTTAACCACCATAAATGCATATATAAATACCTCTCAAACCGTGAATCCGGTACGTTGCTTTAGTATTCCTAATTACTTGAGCAACTCAACCACCACAAATGTATATATAAACACCTCTCAAACCGTGAATCCGGTACGTTGCTTTAGTATTCCTAATTACTTTAGCAATATTCATCTTCTCTACATAACCACTGACTTGGGCATCGAAAGTTGTTGGCCAACACTATACCGGTGTCCATAGCCTTTCTTATTTTGCAAGCCATTCATCAAGCATCGCCGGAAATCGCTTCATTACCTTGTAATGAAAATATTCGTTCGTTCTGTTGTGATTAAAACTTGCAATAATTCCCTTTCAATTAGAAATATGTGACCGTATGTTTTTTACTTCTTGGTCAAGTGGTTACGAGAAATCATCGAGTGATCCCAAGGGCCACTCCAAGGCCCTGTTTGGTGACCGGATTTACACCCGGATTCGCCTCACAGCCAGATTTGTAATCCTGGTCCCACGTCAAGCCGGCGTTTGGGATGCCAAAATACACCCCGGATTTGGAAGAATTTTTTCACTGTTTGGAGTAGAAATCCGGGCGCACCCGGACTAGGTAACGACGGCCTCCCCCCTGTCGTTAGCAAGGTACCAAAGTACCCCTCCAAATCCAAGTGTTCTTCACTGGAGAGAGAGAGAGAGAGAGAGAGAGAGAGAGAGAGAGAAGAAGAAGAAGAAGAAGAAGAAGAACCAGAGGAGGCTTGGATCTGGAGAGAGAGAGAGAGAGAGAGAGGAGGAGCTCATCTTCTGGTCCCGTCGATCGGACTCCGTCATCGGAGCTAATCGAAATATCCATCCGCCATGGATGATGATAATTGTGATTGAGAGAAGGCCGAGTGAGATTTGCACGAGGAAACCATTTTTCTTTTTTTGTGAAAAACCCATCTGTTCGTTCTACAGAGGATTCTAGATTATAGGGGAAAATATTCATAAATTACATAGAAATTCCTTAATTTTAAAATATTTACAAGTACACCCCCTAATAATTACACCCCCATAAGAAATGAGATGGTATAACTACACTTGGTCCCCTTGATATTATCGCACTATTGAATAGACCCATAAATAATTATATGATTTATAATATTGAACTCACTACAATTTATTTTTTTCCTTTTTTTTTTTCCAGAAAACGTGTTTGCGTTTCACATTTTTATTATGGTTTAAGACGGATTAATTGTTAAATCATAATCTGCGTTAAAAACGAGTTTACCAAATAACAACGCTTCATGGAAGCGTGTTTGGAAAACATGTTTTCTTCCTTATATGGACACAACAGGCTTAACTTGAGCGTTTTTTCCCAATTTACAACTTCTTCCTCCTCCTCTGCGACGGCTAAACTCTACCGACACGGACACACGGTCAACTGCTCCGGCCCAGCATCTCCGCCGCCGGTCACCACTCCGGCCGCCCTGTGACTCTCTGATATTTTTTAGATGTTTAACGACGAGGCGAACAGCGAAGGAGGCGGCAGTTGTAGGATCCTCTGGCGCCAGTGATTGAGCGTGGTGTTTGCCGGCGGTCTACCTTTCTGTGATCAGTGATGGTGAGAAACAGAAGGTAGATTGACCGGAAAAGAGAGAGAGAGAGAGAGAGAGAGAGAGAGAGAGAGAGAGAGAGAGAGAGAGAGAGAGAGAGAAGGTATACGTTCTGTGATGGTGAGAACCAGAAGGTAGATTGACCGGGAAAAAAAAAAAAAAGAGAACCAGAAGGTAGAAGGAAAATCTGATGTGCGTGAAAATCTCCTTTGAAAACGTGATTTCCTATAATGCCTTCACAAAACGTGTTTCCTAATAACGCCTTTTGAAAGATTGTTGGCTAAAACATTTTCATTTAATCATTAATAGAAAATTAATTATGCCATTAATTGCTGAGAATGTGTGTTACGTAAACACGATACGTGCTTTGCAAACACGCTTTCACATATTCTAGGGAATAAAATTTTAAAATGCGCGTTTTAATTAATAAAATTCTAAAAAAGACGCAAATAGATTAATGAGCCATGAATTTCATACAATGCTGAAGAGAAAATTGACCGTGAACCCAATAGTTTTCTCAGCTCAATCTTTTACCCCTACATTGGTTTTGGCTGAGTATCTGAATTATACTATATCTAAGAATAATTGATTTGTTACAACATCATTCAAAAATTCAACTCACTAAGATATTGGTAAAATCCATTTTTTTAAAATTAAACCAGTTTTATACCAACGAATTGTTTTTTTTTTTGTTGTTGGAACAAGTCCAATTGATCTAAGAAAGTTTTCTTGTTGAGAAAAACTTGGTTGCCAGCTAGATACCACGTGGCGGTCCCAAGCACGCACCTCGGTCATCCAAAATTTTCTCCTTATTGTCACCCAAACAATCAATCAACTCGAAGGCAGGTAACGTTGCACACTTAAATTTTTGTCTAATAAAACTAATTGAGATCTATCATATAAGATCCATATTGCACATAAAATTCATTATAGATTGAAAGCTATTAACAATTGAAAATTGCACTGGAGACCGAATTGGACTATCAAAATGGGATGAAGGGAATATTTAACTGTTGAATCATTTGTGTGGGACTCGAACAGTGACCCCACAAGGCCGTTTTTTTTTTCCATTCGATATACATCAATGGAGGGTTAGCGGGGGAGTTAGGGAGTTCAAAGGGGGTCTAGAAGCTATCCATAGCCCTAAACCCCAAACGCCTCTCCTGAGGCTCGAACCTAGGTCTAGCTTGTGAGATAACCAGGAAATAACCGCTAGGCTACAAACCCTTGGTTCACAAGGCCGCATTTGGCGAAGCACTTGCCTTGTAGCCCAAACGGCGCCATTTTACTGCCTTGCACGGTGCGGTGCAATACTTGCATAGTAGGCACCCGACTTTCGTAAAGTGGACGTAAAAGTTGACGTAAAGGAATAATGATGAAATTTCTTTAGTAAGTTATATTTATAAAATAACGCACTTTAAAAGGAACGTAAGATGCAAGTGGTGGCTAGGTAATGTGGTAGAGCTCTTGAATATCCTCCATTGCATCCCGGGATCGAGTCTTATTCTCCCTTCCGTAATAGATTATGAATGACTTTAAAAGAGACGTAAGGTGGCATAAATTTGAGAATATTTGTTGTATACCCAAAAATAGAATACGGAGTATTTTTTTATTTTTTGGAACAAGTCCAATTAATCTAAAAAAAGTCTTAGGGCTTGTTCGTTTGAGTTTTCGGAACCGGGTTTGGAAAATTCGGTTTTGTTCGATTTTCAACAAGGGTTTTCAAGGTTTTGAGAACCACCACCAGATTGGGTTTTCAATAAAAATTTTCAAAGATTTTGAGAACCGATTCTCAAAAACCCTTCCAAACAAGGTGTTATTGTTCTCACAAACATTCATCTCAATAAATGTGGTTGAACAAATCTACCCTCTGGTTGTTGGTTTGCTGTCTATCGAGTTTTTGACTCTTGTTTAGAGAGAGAGAGAGAGAGAGAGAGTGAGACAGAGAATCAATGGGAGGAATTCTGACTTACCTAGGAGGCGGCGGTGCTGCCCAAGGCTATTCAGAATCGTCGTCGGAGCCATCCGCCGTTATCGTTTTCCACTCCTCCGACCGATGGCAGCTTCACTTCAATGAAACTAAGAAAATCCCCAAGCTGGTAAGTATTTCCCAAAATTAGGGCTTTTTATTTTTGTCGAGATTTTCATTGAATTTTCGGATCTGATTCTTTTGTTTTCTCTCTCGTGTCATGAAATTTCTGTAGATGGTGGTGGATTTCTCGGCGTCGTGGTGTTCGCCGTGCAAAATGATGGAGCCTGTGATCAACACGATGTCCGCCAAATTCACCGATGTCGAGTTCATCAAGATCGACGTCGATGAAGTGTCGGTAAGATTTTTGAACTGAATCTGCTCTCAGTTCGTAAATAGGACCTCATGAATGAATCGAACGAGCCGGATTGATTTTTAAGCTTTGGTTTGAAAACTTAATGAGCCTGATTGATTGTTATGCTTTGGTTTGAAAACTTAACGAGCGCTAAAGTATATTCAATTTTGGTTTGTTTATGAGTCAAACCATTCTCAAACAATCTTTAATAGATGATCACGAACGGATCTCGAGTAATTTGAATTTTCTAAACTGTCGTACGTTGCGGAGCAGTATTTTGTTCGAGCTTGGTTGGAAAGCTTAATGAGCTTTAAAGATGTTCAAGCTTGGTTAATTTACATATCAAACCGATCTCAAACGTGCTCGAGCGGGTTGGTTTGTTTCGTTTGTCAGCCCTACTCGTGAACAATCTATGTGCTATTTTGTTCACCTTTTTGATCTATTATCTCCATGAGTAGACATTACTAGCATTTGATTCATTTTGTGCTGAGCTTGATATTCACTTTTTATGACTAGCACCGGATTCGAAGTCATAATTGTTGATACTGAAAAAACCAGTGTCCTTAGAGTTTGGCAAGTGTTTGATCAAATTATTCGATTCTTGTTACATAATTCAAGATTAAAATTCCCAATCGAATCAAGTGTTATCTGATCCGGTTCTTATCCTTTGACATTGAGATGATTTTTTGTTGCAATGATTAAAAACTCAAGCCTTAGCAAAAGAAGGATTTTTGTGAGTTCCAGGCAAAGTGGAAATTGTTCATCTATTTTTTGGGTGGGTGAACATGGAAGCACCATGTGCAAATTTGCGCTATGTTTTGATGTTTTGTACGTTTGTTTTGACTGATTTTGATTGTGTTTCTGTGGGTGAAATGACAGGATGTGGCGCAGGAGTTTGGGGTGCAGGCAATGCCAACGTTCGTGTTGCTGAAGCAAGGGAAGGAGGTGGACAGGGTCGTGGGGGCTAAGAAGGATGAGCTCGAAAAGAAGGTTGAGAAGCACAGAGTTAAACCGAAATTTGCCGCATGATTATAAAGCACAATTCGTAAACTTAAACAAATGATTTTGTTTGATGAAAGATTGGGATGATTGTAATGAACATATCTGGTGTTTTATGATGAAAACTTACAATAATTTCCCATACGTTGGAAAATACATCTGTGATTGATTGCAGCTTACTTTTTCAGTGAGTTCGAATAAGTTAGATCGGTGCATGGTTCGTTGGATTACTTTTAAGAAGCTGTCTATTATGAATATGCTTTAGAAAATGTCGAACCCTTGGAGCGATAACACTTTGGACACAAAACATCCGGACACGAATAAAGCTGTGTTTGGAGCTATTCAATGCATGCATGTCACAAACGTCCGGGCAAGAATGCATCTCTGTTTTGGAGCCACGTGTTTGGAGCTATTCGATGCATGTGTGTCTTATAGAGCATTTGCATCTCTGTTTTGGAGCCACGTGTTTGGAGCTATTCGATGCATGTGTCTTATAGAGCATTCATTGTCCATCAGACAGATCCGGAAATGTCTGGAGATGTGGACCGTTTGCTGTCCAGAGACGTGTCCTTAGGCCTGAATCCTAGCATTGCTCCTTTTGGAAAGGCAAACAAGTTATCAATTTATAAAGCAAAAAGCAGAAAGTGATGCTCAGTTTGGGAACCGGGGTGGAATCGAGGTCACTGTAGGCACTACAGGAATCCAGTTCCCCTAATCTTAATGTTGGATTGCGATGCGATCCTTAAGCTGATCCAGATGATGTCAACAAAATTCAGTCTTGCAATTCTGTATTTTGTCTAGAGGAACAAAGAAAAATACAATGCTAAGAGTAATAATAGAGGTTACCAATAACATGCACCCTCCCAGACAAGGCCATTGCATATGATTTACAGCCAATCCCAGAGGAAAAATGGTTTCCATGTCACAAACCCAAGTCTCTAACCCAGACTCAAGACCCATAAGAAAACCATCTCGTATGACATGGCAAAACCACATCCCGGCCAATCAGCCAAGTTCGGCAGAAAACCAAAATTTAAGGGAATGAAATCTGTCATTGGCTCCCTTGACTGCGAAAAGCATATAACAAACGACAATGAATTGCACCCAAACTTCTACATCCATTTCCCATATAATACATAAAGAGTAAATCCGTTCCATATCTACCGAAGCATATCTACAGGTAAAGCTGTAATCTTCCTCAAACAGTGTACGATTGCTGAATTGTATCAATGTCGAGGCCCTTCAACTTCACGACTGATTCAACATGGCCTTTGAGCGTATGCAGTTCTCTCAACCTGAGAGAGAGAGAGACGTCAGCTCTAAATAATACTATTTTCTATGGAATTTCTGTCACAACACATAAGATTTAAAAGATGGAGTTTCTGTCACAGCACATAAGATTTAAAAGATACGACACCTTTACAAATGGTAGAACAAATTATTTCCCCAATGTCAATAATAAGTGACCACCCGCTTATCCATCAGGTTGGACCAGTATAAGTGGATTAATTCTGAAGTATAAATAACTTGTTCCAGTATCTTCATAATAAAGTGTGGTACCGGCTTTGGGCAAATGCTGAGGACGCGACCGCATCGGGCTACCCATTTTTTCCTTATTTTTAGAGGCCCCAAGATTTTTGTACCCTTAATCAAATTAGAAGGAATATGTCTAATAAAACGTTGGGCAATTTAAGTGAAAGTCCCAAATAAAACCCTAAAAAATGGTGGTAAAGATGTAATTTTAAAATTTTGTGGGTTAAAAGTATACTAAGTGATGATATATTTGTCTTAATTTGTTTAAAGAATCAAACGCTGGCTCTCGGGAAGTATGTTTTCCCAAAAGAAATAAGGCAGGCAAAGAAAGTGTTCAATTATTTGAAATTAATAGTTGATTGTTTTTCAAATACGTGGATTGTTTCTAAAATGTAGTTGACTACACGATTTATAGTTGCCTCCGGGGAAAGAATCTTTTCGAAGTTAAAGTTGATCAAATCTTAAGAGGTTGAATAAATTGGTTATGCTATCCATGATTAAAATATGGTGGCTAAACTTGATTATCAAAGAATTAAATCACAATGACTTGCTAGAAAATTTAAGCATCACTCCTTAAAAGGTCTTATAATAGTCTGGTTACCTAGCAATCTCAGCTCGTCTTTTTGCCTCTTCAGCCAACTGATTAAGGTCTGCATAAACACCACGATCACCAAACATGGTCTTTGTCTCGGGAGGATGCAGCCCATGAAGGGTCCTATGTGCCTGTGCCCACTTAAGCTCGCGTTCTTCCTTCCCGAAATGCTTTTTCCTTGTAAAAGCAATCTGCAAAATATAACAGTTTTACCAGATGGCCATATTTTAAGAGATTCATTTATTTTGGTGGTATGCTTTAAAATGAGTAACATACCCTTTGCTCAAAAACCAGATCCCAAGCTTTCCCGCTCAGTGCATATCTTACGGCGAGCTTAATAAAATCAAGAGGGATGTAGACTACAAGGCTGTAAAGCCAAATAACCCCAGCCCAACCCCATCCAATCCCTTCAATAGTGGCAAAACTCCAATTTGCGTAAACGGCAATCAGAGTTGCAATCTGCTCACAGTTGAAAAAAGTATATGGGTTGCGTAAAAGGTGGAAAAACTTGACAAAAGGAAAAGAGCTGTAGAGAAAAGAAAAAAGATTCGAAGTTCACTCACCAACTGAGCAGCAACAAAAGCCACCACAAGCAAAAGGCCGGGACGTTCAAGGAAAGACCAACTCCTAGAGCGGGTGACAAATATCAAGGCCTGGCTGGTGATACTCACTTGTAGGTATACTGCCGATGCAAGCTTCCTCAGGTTACTACCATGAGCCGTTTTCTGGAGAGATGAAACCCCAAATACACGCTGGAAAAGGGAGAAAATAGAACTGTTAAAAAACCGGGTGCTTAGCTCAAGACTCGACCTATGTTCAGGTGAATATACCATGTCCAGTCAAATATTTCATGACCATTTACTTTAAAAGTTCCCTTACAGGAAAGAAGTCTGTCTGGTATGCTGCCCAGAAGAAAATGACCGTTGTCATGGCCAAGTAACTACCGAAAATAATGCCAGTTGTAAAGATCTCTGCCAGCTTCCAGCTATCAGGCTGAGGAGATGGTTTCACCCTATCCTTTGATATTGCCATAATGGTGCCTGGCATGCCCAATATATGGTAAGCATTCAAGCCACCAAACAGAAAAGATGTATTCGAGGCTAATGACAAGGAAATGAGAAGAAATACGACTGTAAATACATGTGTGTTGGACTACATGACAACTAGATAAGTAAGGCATGTGCATATATAAGTGCATTCACTGTGACAATACGAACCATCATTGAGGATCGCAATGATCAGCACCATGAAGGGAGGGAAATCGAACTTCCATATGAGGGTAAGTAACATAAAACCAAGCTGTCAGAAAAAAAGAGAAGTGGGTAAAAGAGTACAAGCCATGAGATCTGATAACAATGTCTAACTAATATATTTAAAGTCCAGATAAATATTTAAAAGTGGTTTGTTTGTTGCCTAGAATACAACACTTACCACAATACGGACGGTTATAGAAACTGCATATATCTGCACCATGAACACCCAAAATAAAAACAATTAAAAATAAATTGTATATCACCCAAAATAAAAAACAATTAAAAATAAACTGTATATCAGCAGTTGTAAAAGGTATGATGCTTATTATGCTATCGGGCACAGTTTGGGGTTGTGTGCGCGCGCATATTTTCTTTTCAAGTGTCCTTTCCCAACCCCCAAGGTGGGGCAAGGGCAAGTGTGTTCGCAACTCCAACACAAGAGTACAGTAAAACAAAGGTCAATCAAGATACACAGTGGCAGCAGCTGTTTGCAGAGGCCCTGACCATTTGGCAACAATTGAAGGAAATTTGCTGAAGTGGTTTAGAACTTAGAAAGTACACCAAAGAACTGGTACTGTAGGCACCAGAAGGACGACCATACTGATGGAAGTGGTATAAAATCATTGCAAAGGTAGCATTGCCTTATTTGCAAATCCAAACTTTCTCATAGTGTATACATTTTTGCACTGCAGACATATATGCTAACTGCCTAACTTTTGGTATTGACCAGAAGCCAAACTTACAGTGTAATTTTTCATCCTCTGGAAGATTGCCCGACTAGTTAGTACAGCACTGATGATAACACTAAGGCCAGGTTCTGTCAGGACTATGTCAGAAGCACTGCGAGCAGCATCAGTTGCATCAGCAACAGCTATGCCAATGTCGGCCTTTTTAAGGGCAGGGGCATCATTAACTCCATCACCAGTCATTCCGCATATGTGTTTTCTAGCTTGTAGACGTTTTACGATCTCGTATTTGTGCTCTGTACCAACAGATAAGGCAGATCAACAAGAATCACAGCAACAAGAATCACAGAAGAAGTTCTCAAGGAACATATACGGATAGTTCAATATTCTGTTATTTATGCAACCATGGAACCGTATTACACTCGAAAAGGTGTCAGAATAGTGGTTTCCACATTCCAGTTGCAAGTGGTTAAGCTTGCTCCTTTTTGAGGAGTTCAAGGTATCAAACCGTTCTCGTTGGGATTTTAGACTAGGATCTAAGCCTGGGTAAAAGCGAAGTGAAGAAAACACGTCTTTTTAACTAAGTCACAAACATGAAAAGAAACATTACCAGGAAAAACACCAGCAAAACCATCAGCTTTTTCAATAAGCTCGTCAACTGGAAAATCTGCAGTTGACTCATCCTTGTTCTGTCCGAACAAGGCAGATGATGGATACATATTGGTTCCCATTCCCAAACACCGTCCTGTTTCCTTTGCTATTGCTAGTTGATCACCTAATGAAGGTAGAGAAGGGTCATGGAAATGAAGTGCGAGCAACAAGGGGGGAAAACCCCCCCAAGTTCTGGTAGATGGAGAGAGGTGAAACTATGAGAAAGTGACTTCTGAAAGGGAAAATAAAACAACTGAAAGAAGGAATAAAGAAAAAAAAATGTAAAATGGATGCAGTTGATGGCATAAAGCCGTGACCCAATTTTATTAGCACTCACATACCGACGATATTCAAATTTCTCTCGGGCAGCCGGCAGCCTCTGAACTGTGAATACCTATTTGGATACGCCAGGTTCTTGTTGTTCTACAAATGTACATAGCCAGCAGTGAACTGTGTCTTCCAACTTTACTCCAGTAAATATCCCAATGTGAATCTACAAAGCTAACAAATACCTATCACGTTTAACCAACTGTCATTGTGCCAGCTTCTACGAATTCCTGTCACCCACACTAAAATATCCACATGATGGCTTCAGCCCATCACACCTAGTTGATTTATGGCTTGTAGTACCACGTTATCCGAATGAAATAAGATCATTCATGATCACACTCACAAAAATGGTATGAAATCATTCATAAACACTTCCCCCAGATGATGAACTTACTAGGATCCAAAAACAGTAGAGAAATTAATATACAAAAGAAAAAACAAATCCTGTTAAGTAGTTGTCGTATTTTTATTTATACGGAACTGACTTAACAGATCAAATGTAAAGCATATACAGGGAGTTTCAACAGGAAAACACAAGGAGATGCATATGCTAAAAATACACACACCTGTGATCATCTTAACATTTACCCCCAGATTCAAAGCCCTCATTATTGTATCCGCACTGTCATGTCGAGGTGGGTCAAAGAGAGGCATGAGGCCAACAAATTGCCATGGACCTCCTTGACTCTCCTTCCTTCCATCAGGAACTTCCTGTGAAAAATTCCAACCGCCCATCAACTACAAACAAATAGCTAATCCAAATGATATGTGCATTTCTAAAGAATATCAGAGAGATTGAATTGATAAGCATATAATAACTATAGGGTACCTGGTAAGCTACTGCAAGAGATCGTAACCCTCGCTCTGCAAACTTGTCAATCACAGCATGAACTCTACGCTCTATTTCTGATTTATTGTGCGCGAGATTCACTATCTAGTAACAATTATATGTGCATGAATTAGATATTACAATGAACGATAATCAGATACAAGATCATTGTTTCTAATTATGTTACCTGTTCCGGTGCACCTTTGCTGATTCTATGCATTTTACCTTCGATGTCAATATATGTCAGAGCTGTCCGCTTATCAGTGGGGTTAAATGAGAGAAAGTGAATCACTTGAATGCCAGCCCGTGCCTTTTATGGTAAATGGAGCATATCAAACGATATTAGATTAATACATCGAAGAACTAGTAAAAGAAGTCCTTTAGATAAAAAAGCTTATCTTCAGCTATGTGCATTGTTCAGCTATTAGGGATCAGAAGCAATAATAAAACCTCTGCAAATGAATTCTATACACTGGAAGACTGTCATCCTAATGGCCTACCTCCTTTGGATCAGCTAGCATTCCCACAATGGCCGCGTCTATCGCATCTTGATTTTCCACTCTGGAGGCTCTGGCAGCCATCAAAACTACACTATCTGCATCTACTCCTCTAGCAAAGATCTACGAAGAACACATCCGTGCTAATAAAGAGTAGACTATAGAACCTATAAATTAAAACTGAAGCAAACACACCCTCCACATAAAAAAAAAGCATAAAAACCTCAACAAGACTTTTGTCAACTGTCAGCTTGTTTAATGTCAGAGTTCCAGTTTTATCGCTGCAAAGCACATCCATGCCAGCCATTTCTTCAATTGCTGTCATCCTTTTTGTGATGGCTCCCTACAATTGTTAACCGTAAGGACAGCCTTTTGCTGACAGCAAGCCCCAAACTGAAATCAGTGGGTGTACTACATCAGAATGCCTCTACAACAAACCTGCTGAGATAAGCGGTGGGAACCAATCGCCATTGTCACGGATAATACTGTCGGCATGGCAATGGGAATCCCTCCAATAAGAAGGACCAGCAAATTGTCAATTACTGAGCGATATGGCCGATGTTGAATTGGGACCATTACAATGATCTCTATAATCATCCCCACAACAATACAACATATACAGAAATTCCCAATGGCAGTCAAGACCTATAAGTAATAAAGAGAGTGTTGTAAACACAAAAGCCATTTGTAAACAACTGAATAAAAAGACTGTGAAATGGAGATTGTGATTGAAAATATTTTCTCCTCTATCAGAATAAGGCTTCAGATATTGTCATAGATTCATCATGAAAACCTTAACACCTGGAGCCCTTAAATTGAAATGAACATGAAGCTAAAAAGTACGCTTGAGAAAAAAGCTGGATCTCTCGCCTTCTTTTGGTTCTTTTGTCGTTTTGGTATGATAATTATATTTTTTCTGACAACTCGATCTTAAAAATTAGTTTGCAAGTCCTTACCTTCTGAAAATGGCCTACTTGATTTGTGGAGTCCACAAGGTGAGCAGCCTTGCCAAAGAAGGTGTGGACACCAGTGGCGATCACCACTGCTTCTATCTCTCCCTGTTTGCAAGTTGAACCCGAATAAACCCCTTCCCCAGGGCCCTTCGTCACAGGAAGGGACTCACCAGTCAAAGCAGACTGCAATGCCAGGAAAAAGGTATCCAAGTAAGAGAGCTGAACCGTTATTAGAGAATGAAATCAACCTACCTCGACTAAGACAACAATTATAGTAAAAAGCACCTGGTCTACTTTCAATGGATCACCATCAAGGAGACGAGCGTCAGCAGGAATTATATCCCCAAGTTTGATACTAATTATGTCACCTGGAACAAGAACAGCTGCATCTCTCTCACTCCATTTCCCATCTCGAAGACCCTACGATACTATGTCTTAGATTTAATGGACCTAGTGGAGAAGATATCGATTGTAACTCATAATTGACTGTAGATAAGATGGTAAAGCAAGCCAAATAAACATGTGAAGGTTATGCTAAAAATCACATTGGATACTTAAAATAACAATTCCACGAAAAGTAGAAAGCACTTGTCAAATTCTGTCTGAATTCCAGTACCTTTGCTTTAGGTGCGAGACGAGCCATGAGAGCTGCGGCAGCATTGCCAGCGTTGTTCTCTTCAACAAAACTTATGGTAGAATTGATCAAAAGAAGGATAATGATCCCAATGAAATCTTGCCAATCAGGTGGTTTTCCCTGCCATACACAGGCAATGTGAAAATTCCATAAAGCAGAATCCTCACAGACAGTTAAAACTGTTGGAACAAAAGAAACACACAAATGCCTTGTTTCAGTTGTCTGATTGTTAAAATTAACAAACCACGCAAGAAACTGAACCATGCATACTAAAATTTGCTTGCTTAGTTCCCAGAAAAATAACCTGCTCACATTCGTCTAAAATTAGAAGAAATTTAATCTTCTGATCGTAACACAACTTGAGATGTCGAAAGTTCTTTTCTAGTTTATGAGAAACGAGAAACACATGACAAAGAAACAGAGCTTACTCCTCCATTGGCGAGTGCAATGGCCATAATTGCTGCAGCTTCCATGACCCATGAAAGAGGATTCCACATAAAACTGAAGAACTTCAAAATCTTGCTCTCCTACAAAGTTCAAAATTAAAATACATAAGCTATTAGAAAGAAAGTAGTTGTTAAATTCATCTATTTTATTTTGGGTTGCAAAAGTCAAGACACCTAATGGGAAAGCAAGTGCAATTTGCATAAATAACCAGACAAGGCATGAAATTTGGTCTTTTTTCCGAGATTGCTAGTAGAGTTAGGTCCTTAATATAACCAACATGGATTTAATACAACTCTGAAGGTGTGTTTGTGAATAAGGATTTAGTAGGTTGGGCTCAACTTAATACTGCATAACTATTCATTAAACTTGTATTTTCCAAACATTGCCATGTTTTTTGGTAAAGTGTTACTATTAAATGCAATTATATGTGCTTAGTTGTACTTATGTTTGACTGGCCCCAACGGGTTTTTCTCCGTCCTGAGTTCAATGTCGAAACCTCCTAGCTGCTATCAATTCTTATGCGGGAGTTGTTCTAGCTTTAATTGGGAACCAAAGACCAATCCCACAGATTAGTCGAGATGACCGTACACAGTCCCGGATTTGAGTTATAAAAAAACCTTAAAAAAACACATAGTCAATAATACTCATATAAAACTACATGTGACATTATAGTGACATCAGACCTGGAGTATTTATGTAATTAACCCCCAAAACGCCTCACATTTGTACACAAACAAACATAAGGAGAAAAATCATCATCAAACCCACAAAATCACCACTACCAACAACCAGAAGGTTCAAAATGACAAGATTCATATATGTAGGCAGCACCTCCTTTTCCTCAAGCTTGTTGTACCCAAAAATGGTTAGTCTCTGTTCAGCATCCCCAGCTGTGAGTCCTTCTCTTCCACACCTCAGATTCACAAAAACCTCCTCAATCCCTATGTTCTCCTGCAAAATCAAATTACAAATTCAAATTCACCGCCGACTCCAAACAAAAATCAATAAAAACAACCAAGCACACAAATACAGCCAAATCAAATACTCCCTCCTCCCAAATTATTGGTCCTGTTTAGATTTCGATGTAATTTTTAAACTGTTCATATCTTTAGATCAGTAACGTATTTAATGTAAAATATGAATAAATTTCAATTAATTCTATTACACAAAAGATATGAACAGTTTAAATATTGCATCGAAATCCGAATAAGACCAACAATTTCAGATAGAGGAGTAAGCAAACAACAGTAAAAAAGAAAAAAAACGACATAGGAGACTTGTGGGGCTGCAAACGAACCGAGCTATTTGCTACTTACAAACCGAGCTTAAGGCTTAAGCATCTTTAATAAATGAGAGCTCGAGTAACTCGGCTCACTTATAGAAGCTCAGTTCATTTATGGAGACTTGTTTAGTAAACCAACCATGCAAGTTCGTACACCATAATAATAATAATAAAGGAGCCGAGCTCGAGCTCGATTATTTGTTTCCACTTGAGCTCGGACGGCTCGGCTCGTTTGCAGCCGAGAGAGAGTAGTTTCGAAAATTTTGTACCAAATCAACAGCTTCCTTCTTCAGAGCCTCCAGTGTTTCATCATTGGTTTCCATCTCGGCCTCTTTCATTTTGTGCCACTACAGAAATTAATTCAAAAACAGAGATTATACAAACACATACAAAAAGAAAAGAAAACCACACACATGAAAATGAACAAGCATAAACACATGCATACTAAGCTTCCTGTACTTACACAAACGTTAACGGAGAAGACGGCGGCAATTGGAGGACTAACCGACTACTCCTATTGTTGTCGAGTTTTATATTGGAGGGGTTTGGGCAGAAGATAAGTTCAACATTTCGACTGGACGAGACAATCATCATCTACACTGTACATACATCGATAAAATTAATACTTTTGAATTTGTTTATCAACTCTGACCGATAAAAGTTGATTAGCAAATCCGATCCAATCATTCATAGACACGCTGTAGTTTAACACTGTCTCCAGTCCAAAAGTTGGACCAGAGAAGATCCACTTCCATCCAGGAAGGGGCGCAGTAGCAGCACAGGTGTCAGGTAGAGGAGATGACATCCTTGTCTCTTAATTTGCATGCAGCTTCTCTCTCTCTCTCTCTCTCTGGATCGAAGTTTGACTAGTATGATGAGCTGCATGTTGCCCATGTAGGAGAATTTTAAATAACGGTTTCGCGAAGCATGACGATAACTGTTTGAGTGTAACGGTTCCAGCAAATCAGCAGTATTGAACGTCACATAACGGAAATCGGGTGTAGCGGACATGAATTTTCAGAAATATGTCTTGACAGAAAATAATTTTAAATTGCTTAAATAACCCATAATGGTTGAGTATCGGCTGTGAATCGGATACAGACCGATATTGTAACAAGAAACGGCCGATACACATGCGATTTTTACTCTCTCCGGCATAGCAAGATGTAACGATGTCGGGGAGTTCAAAAACCGTTACGTAACATAACGGCCATACGTTATGTAACAACCGGTATTTAAAACTATGCTTGGAATGGGCAATATGTAACTCTGCTATGGCCCCAGAAATTGAGCGGTAATTTTGCCTGTGTATAGAAGACAGATTCACTTTGTGTTAATTGCGTTTTCTGTTAATTTTTTGTTACCCATTTCTTCTAATTGATCAAGATTGGGTGATAAAAATTGTTGACCAATAGTTTCGGTTAAAAAAAAAAACGAGACAAATTTGTTCTTAAATTTGCGCATGTAAACCCTTCCTCTTGTTGATTGAAATGGTATAGGTTCTAACATTGCAATACACTTTTTCGTAAGGAAGACATCACTTTTTGGTGGAACCTATATCATTTTAACCAACAAGAGGGAGGATTTTGTTCATCCATAAAATTAAATTCTCTGTGTATACCTGATTTAAGAAAATTAATTAATTATTATTCTTTCACAATCCATTACTTTCTCCGTCTTAATTTGTTGGTTTTTTTTTTTTTAGGTTCTCATTTGTAAGTTGTGATTTTGAAAATCTTATTTCATACAACTGATTGAAAACTATAAAAGATAATTACTCCCTTCGTCCCTTTTTAAGTGATCCACTTGGAAAACGTGTATTTTTGTGGACGTTAAAAAAGGCATTTCCGTAGAACGTTTTTAAATTTTTTTTACACCAAATTAAAGTACTCAATGAGCACTTTAATTTGGTATAAAAAAATTAAAAAAATTATATAGAGAAATATGTTTTTTAGGGGTTTGAAATTGTACGTATTCCCATATGGATCACTTAAAAAGGGACCGAGGGAGTATTTATTACTAGAAGATATGAATAGTTTTTACCTGGTTATAATAGAACCAAAAACAAATAAATTGAGAGAGAATATTAATTTACGTAATTATTCTTTACCAAAGTATTTCCCTAAAATACTCACCAATCTGCCTTCAAAGTTTACAATCCTCCCCCTCACCCTCAATTTCGACTCCCATCCTTTCCCCCACTTCATGATCTAATCTAATAAGCCTATTTTTTGTTTGAGTTTTCATATTTCTGCTAAATCTGTATTTGGAAGTCCAAACGAGTTTCTAGAAAAGAATTGCAATCCAATTTGCGAAATGTCTAAAGTGTTCTGAGATTGTCCTTGAAGGTGATGCAATGGAATTCAAACAAGCTACGTAGCAATTCCATTATTTTGGCACCGGTACAGCGGTAACCGTGATTAGCTTAATGCATTTCTGCTATAGTACATTAGACTTCTACCGGCTACCGGGAAAACTATTAGACTAGATTGAAGGACTAGATCGATCGGCAGCCGTAACTGCAGTATAAAAAGCAGTAGTTGGAGTTGGTACTTCAACCGGTGCTTTTTAAGTCCGACCTTCATAAGTCAATCCCACTAAACTACACTTGTATGCTTGAAATGAAAAGTAGAGGCAAGCGGAGTCAAAGGCCGAGCCTCAACCAGCAAAGGGGGACAGCCATGCCAATCCAAGCAGAGCAACTAGGGTGTGATCGAGGATATTAAAATAGAGGCTTTGAATTTAACTAAGCTAGAGTATCGAGTTGTGCATCGCCTTTAACTGGGTAGCTCACCATCTAGTTAAGAATACTGGTTTTATTTCTAGTTTTGATACTCCAAACTTTAGTGTGTCCTACCTTATACCCGGCATTCCCAGTCAGTAAAACACCACTTATTCCTCCCGGGAAAAAGTTCTCCTCAATCAACCATATCCAATTCGGAAATGTCATTCCTTTTCTCGACACTGTGGACACAATCTGGTCGAGAGAGACTTTCTACTTCTATGTGCTCGTTTGGGCGTCTCTGATTTAGCTTCAACCACTGCGAGTAGTGAGAACAGAATAACTTGTATTCACGAAGATCAACTTTCAAGTGGCGGAGCCAATCGTCAGCAGCTTGCCATAGAGAATTGTGTTGCTGGAGCTCGGCTTGTCCACTTGGGGTCAACATCGAAGCAAGGCCAAAGATGGGGAGAGAAACCTTTGAAGATGCATTCCCAGTGCTAGCACCATGAACCCGCAACTGATTATTGCCTGTAAATAATTTAATACTAGATAGTATTAACCACTAAATCAAACAATATCCATCATGAATGCAACTTTTGACAGAAAATTAGAAGATAGAGAGAGATGCTTACTACTAGAGTGTGTCGACAAAGAATGAAATGTCAAAAAAGACGCATCTACAGGGGATGGGCCTATTAGTACTTCACGTATTGGTTTCCTGCGTCAAATTATACGTTTTCATATATCATTGTGAGGATCACTAAAAGTCTAAAATGATATTCTACTTTACTGAAGGAAGAATCTACAAATTTTGTTCACAAACATACCAAGCCACGGAAATCCAACTACTGGGCAGTAAATCACAGCTTCTGTACATCGTAAGCGCTGGAAACACGGATACCAGATCAGAAACCTATGGGGATGAGAGGGGAAAACTCCGTAAGTTTCAGTGTCTGGACAAAGAAATGAGAGTGAAGTATCATCCTAAAGCCAAAAGTGCCCAAGAACAGAACTTGCCTTATCAGTGAGATTTTTGCGCTCTAGTGTGAAGTCTTGCTCCAAATATTCAAATAAAAGCATCCCAGGCAATCTGAATGTCTCTGCTTCATCACTGCATTCCTTAACGAGAAGTTAAATACACGTGGGAGGAAAGATTAATCAGGTTCAAATACATCTGAATGCAAATATCCCAAGAGTAAGATTAAGAATTCTGTTATCCAGAAAATAGACATTGACGTGGACAAAGAATAGTAGGAAATGGGACTCCAAGTCACCTCTAATATACCTTTCTAGCTTTGCTAATAGACTGATGGCTTCCTTATAAATGAATTGCAGTACTATAGGGCTTTATTTCCCTTCCGGAGTTTGTATCGCCAAGGAAATTCAAATTGGTTTAACCAAACAACATGCTTGATAAACTCAGTTGTACGTTAAGAGTACGCAGTATTACTTATTCACAGACCAACCCCACACACAAATGCAGATGCTATTATAAGAACATCGTGATTAGCCACTTGGGCACATGAAACTTGTTTCGAGCCAGAAGTGGATACAGGAAACTTATTTTGAGGAAGAGGTTTTTAAACTCTTACTGGCAAGAGAATAAAACCCGGATTTTTTCCTGCAAGGCCAGAAAAGAGCTACCGTAACAATAGCTTAGGCTTGTAATTAACTTTTACGTCATACGCTAGCTCAATAAGGTAAAAAAGTAGTGTTTGTTACGAAGCGGCGAAAGAATTTCTCCAATCATTCTTGCAGGTCCTACTTGAATTCCATTATTCCAGCAGAGCTTAGAGCATCTCCAATCATTAGGTAAAATTTGTGTAGTTATATGACACAAAAATACAAAAATGGGGTCCACATATGTGATGTTTTGGTGGTGTTAGGTAACTTTTGTATTTATGCTCCAATGTTGTAGTTAGTATTTGGTTAAATTTATGGTCCAATGGGACCCAAAGCCTCCAACGGCTACAAAACAGAGCTTTCCGAAAGGCTCCAAACAGAGCCCCCAACTGTTCCAAACAGAGCATTTTCGCAAAGAATCTCAACGGTAACTTTATTATTAGGGTTATATAAGAAACACGCCTAGCATACATAAGAAAAATTGTGTAACATACACTACAAATTTTTTGTAACATTTAGTAGTACCATAGCTTTCTCCTTCTAACAACAGCTTAGGGAAAGTACATGTGCAAGTGCGGTAAAACATGTGACAAGTCTATCATGAATCTATACTTTTTGTCATTGCACAGTAGGTGAGTGTTTGTGAACATGACCGGTACAGTAATACTATTATACAACTTAGACTAATTACCACAAAAGTAATGAAACGTAATGCGGCTCACCTGAATCTCGAAGAGAACTTCCGTGAGTCTACATACAACTGTATGCCCGACAAATATGGAATGAACTCCTGTGTAATGGATCCTTTCCCTTTCAACAGGAGAGGCACGCCCACTCCATATACACTCCACTCCCTAAAAGACTCCCATAGATCCCCAAGGCAATAGTGGTACAAATCAGATTCATAATCTCTCCTATCCCTCACCGTCGCCTGTAACAAATTAATTCCATCAACAAATAACTGGTGAATGATAATGGATAGCAAAACAAAGAATAAGGAGTCCCAAACAGCAAGTGTTTGCCAAAAAATACACGGAAGTCGATAAAATAAAACCTCAAATTGTATCTCGGGTATCAATTTGGATTTCCAAGACTCAAGACTAGTGTAAACAAAGTGAAACATTCTATTTAAGGGAATGCACTGCCTTCTTGGATTCTAGACAACGATATACTCCCCCGCCCCAAAATTTCGGTCCATTTCTTCTTTTATGGATGTCCTATACCATTTGTCCATTTGATTGGTCAAGGACAAAACGGTGACATTTCATTTTTGCCTTTCCTCCTCATATTCAAATTTCAAAAGTGAAACAAAAAATTGCATTGGATTTCACATTACCACCATATAGCTAAATTGTAACTTTGGAAAGCCATATATATTTTGCAAAGTAATGATGGGGTTCCCTTAAAGTGTTGGATTAACAAAATGGACCAAAGTTTTGGGACTGAGGGAGTAAAATTTTCAGAACATATACACTAGTATCTATGTTATTGCAAATATACCCTCGTATATTGCATTGAACCTCACATGTCAATTCATGTTTCTAAGCAATGCAGGAATGACAACTCATATGTTATTCAACACATATCACTGAATGTGATCAAGGCATACCTTCTCAAAAAAAAAAAAAAAAAAAAAGTATTGCTCTAGCCTCAATATCCAATGTTGTAGTTTGCAATTCGGTTGTTTTACATTATTTTGTTTATAGCTTTTGCCTTCTATTTTCCAAACTATCATTATATAACATCCAAAATAAGTTACAGAAGTTATATATTAACTTTTTTCCATGTCCTCACCCGTGCCAGACTTAGGAACAGCATTTGGTTTCCGAGATGTGTATCATGAATGTGGCCACGCTTACAAACACAAGAGGATATTGTGATTAGGTAGGTGAACGGAAGCAAATGACCCGAGCTGTTCACAAACTGTTTGAGGCTTAGCTTGTTAAGGCTTGCTCGCATTCGTGTTCGATTTATTTATTGAACAAACCGTGGTTATGTGCAATTTTAGGTTTGTTTAATAAACACGAACTAGCTTGGGGCTGATGGTCTTCAGCTCAGTTAGGATTGCAAACTTGGGGTCAAAATCTCAATCATTTTTCTTTTGGCATTACAAAATTACTTTTTGTGGGGGTATACGAATAAAATAATGTCCTCTTTTGATCAAACTCGAGAGAGGATTTGCTCAACGTTATGCCTCATATCTGGCCTCATCTCAATCATTGTCTCCAAGTAGGAGCCTCTTCTCCATAATCAGAGGCGGAACATAAGAGGGGGGAGGTGGCACATGCCACCCCCGGTTCTTCAAAAAAAAATTTAAAAAAATTAATTTTCAGGAAATTAATTTATTATTATATATTATATATGTCAACTTCTTGTGTGTAGGCGATGCGCAGTCCAGCGGTAAACTACATGTACTCCACAGAGTGTCGTGTGTCCGAGCATTCTCCCGCTTCTTTTTATGCCAAGAAACATACAGTGCTAAATAAAGGCTAAAGCTATCAATTTGGACAATTAGGATTTAAACCCTTGACCTCTAGGTTCTTAAAAATAAATGCCTTTGCCTATTGTCACTAAACCAACAACACTAACTGTAAAACAAATCACTAAAACTATCATATATTCCAAAACTATTAAAGTAATAATCGGTCCCATAAGTTTTTTTTCCTGAATTTGAATTTTCTCTCTTCTTTTGATGAGAATGATATGAAATGATGGGAGAAGTTGTCTAAATTAAAATCTTAGATGTATTTTTACTTTAGATACCTTTTACAAAGGTCCTTGGGCCTTTAGTAATTTCTTATCTGAAATTTGGTTTAGAATAAATCTTAGATGATTTTTGAGATTTAAAAGTATGTTGAGTTCCATTTTGAAAGAACTTAACACTATGAATGATAGAAGACTCCAAAAATTGAGAGAGGTACCTTCAATGATGATTAATCTATGAAGACAAGTGTTTTTTTTTTGGTATTATGTATAGTTAATCTTATGACACGTGTACTTCCTTTTCACACTAAATGTACACCTTATAATCCTGGTTGTCCATAATGAAATTATTTTTTGTTCACGACCTTAAACTAAGCAAAAGTATGTTAAATATATGCTTGACTCGGACCTAGGCTAGCTCAGCTTGTCAAATTTTCATTGGACTCGACCTTGTTCAAAACTTAACAAACATTCAGTTCAGTTTGTCCGCAATCCGAAGTGTGTCGGTGCTCCATAATTCCATGGAGCATGAAAGCATCTTTATTAAACATCTCAAACTACTAAAATTCGCAAAAGTAAGCACAGAACAAGGACTGAGAGCGCGGGACCGAAGGACTGCGTGACTAAGGAAACTACTAACAATTCGTCCATACCTTGGAGAAGTGTAGAGAGGGAACCGAGGGAGTAAAAGATGTCAATACACGATCCAAGTTAGTCGGGTTCGTCGGCTGGAAAGACAAGCCGAATGAGCCCAGCAGTTTCGACAGTTTGGCCGTGGAATCATCCAAATTATTGGTCCGAATATCCCGTAAACGTTCTTCTTGGGACGACAACTGACTGTGATCACCAATTGGGGGAGGATTATGCGAAAAAAAGTTTTCCCATCCAGCCATTCTGGTCGGAAGATCCCGTAAACGTTCTTCTTGGAACGACAACTGACTGTGATCACGAATTGGGGGAGGATTGTGCGAAGAAAAGCTTTCCCATCCAGCCATTCTAGTCGGAAGATCCCGTAAACGTTCTTCTTGAATCGACAACTGACTGTGATCACGAATTGGGGGAGGATAATGTGAATAAAAGCTTTCCAATCCAGCCATTCTAGTTGGAAGATCGGTCAAATTCAGATGCAGATTGTTTTGGAATAATTTCTCGAAGGGTTTTGAAGGTTTTAGGAGGTCTTGACTGTTGAGACTCCTATACTAACGCAATTCCAGCGGATTGATGATTCTGGTTGGGGAAAATTTCAAAATACCCTGCTTTGATCTCAATATCTTATACGTCTCTAAACTTTAATTGTACCCCAAACTTTATTTCCGTTATTCAATTAACCCTTACCGTCCCAATCTATCAACTGACTAACGTAACTTGCTGAGTTGGGTTTCGAGCTCCACTAAGTATGCTAATGTGCTATTGTGTTTCACTCAAAATGTGACACATGTCTCTAACTCCCATTCTCTCTCCTACATGGCCACATGCCGCTCAATCTCTCTCCACATTTTCTCTTCTCTATAACTTTGAACTTAGCTAACTCCCTCTCCTTACCTCCTAGACACACAAATATACCAATTTGATACGCACCTCGGTCATTTCCCTACCCAAAAAATCCCAATCTTCAAACCCTATCTTTCTTACTACATGAACAACTATAATTCCCAGCGCTACTCCTCCCTTTGATTTGGATCTCGCTGATAACCCCTCTAATTTATTTTTTGAACTGACAAAAATTGCTGATAACCACAAATTGGCGCACCTATTGCTAATGCCACCTCTTCTCGATCACCCCTGAGCAAGCGGGCTTTATCTTCTCTGGGCCTGATCAAAAGTTCTCGCAGAAGCGCCTTAAGGGTAAACGTAAACCTCCCTCTGCTACTGGTGATGACTCACCCAATCCCATTGGGTTAGGGAAACAGAAGGCTCAATATTTATATCCACCCCTTTACCAAACACCGGAGGGTTTGGTAGTAGTTAGAGATGTTGTCGGAGTTGGTTTTGTAGCCGGAGGTTGGCCATGGGATTTAGTAGAGGTAGTTGAGGTCCATTGGCCAGGAAGTGGTGGTGTTGTTGGTGTTAGTGGAGGATGTGAGGGTCCATTTTTTAATATGTTGCTTCGTAAATCCAATTTATTAAAGAGTCATCATCATTATACCTTTCACATCAACTTTACCTCCACTTTTAAAAATTATCATCCATTTTTACTCATTACTCTTCAAAAGGGGAAAATAGTAATTGTACAAATTTTTACCCGTTAACTTTTTAAAATACACATTTATTAAGAGACAACACAAAATAGAAATGTCGACAATAAAAAAGGACAGAGGGAGTTCGTACGTATTACGTAGTGGACTAAGGATGGTATGTACCATTTTGAAAATAAATGTGGTGTCAGTGTGATTTCATTGAAATCAAGGGGTGGTTAGTGAAGTTCACGGTCACCTATATTGTTGGTAGAATTCTTAAACTTCACAACTACTGTACTACCAAAAGAATATAAATTGAGTTCACTGTTCGGGTGCACGGTTATAGTGAGCGAGAAGAGAAGCGGCGAAGACAGGGGAGGGGAGCAGTGGATTTCTATCCTATTTGGTCTCTTCTTTTTCTAGCATTGGTAACAATTGCTTTTTCCTTTTCTTCTCCGTTTGATCTTTTTCAGATCCTGCGTTTCTGTATCTATATACGTTCGGGTTGTCGGACTGCTTTTTTTATAGTTGGATTTCAACTTCGAACAAGTTTTTGAATAGGTAGGTTGAATTTGCGTGGTAGTCGTGGGTACTGTGTGCGCTTTTGGTCGTGGGTTTGTAAAGCTAATACCACCAATCAGTGCATGGGTCACTGAAGATACGATTAGAGGAAGATGAGCCGGCCGACCACCCTACCCAAGTTTCAAAATATTTCGATCGAAATTGTATAAGTTCGTCCACCCAATATTTGTCTATAAAAGCTGACACGCCAATCCAAATCTTTTCTTGTTTTGTTTTAAAGTTTCAATTATTGTTCTCCTAAGATTGCTTGTATAGATAAGAAATTTAATTCTAGGCTTTGTATTTTGCCCTTCAGAATGGATAAGATTATATGCACCTACATTGTGATTTGTGATTGTGTTGGTTGATTGAAAATATTGACAATATTTTTTGGTGCTATTGTTGTGCGAGTATTGGTAGAAATTAGTATATCACCTTACACACGTGACAAAAAAGATCCAATGTTCGCCCGCCCAACGTTGAAATTCCGAGTCTGTCTGTGCGATTAGCATCAATGTATAAACTCAGGTTCTATTTGGTCAGACCAAATTGACTTTCAGCGGCTTTCTCAAAAAACTTACATTTATAGCAACAATACTGTATAAATCATGCTACTTCTTATATCTTCCCTTAAAGTATTATCTTTCACTGAATTTGTTTTTTTGTGAGACCCCAAAAGGGAACAGATATATTACTCTTGTTCCGTTTCCCCGATATATTACTTGTTCTATATTGATGATGATAAGTATCTGTAGTTTGAACTTCATCTAGTAGATATATCCTGGTTCAGCATTAAAGTGTAGATTTATGAACTTCAATCTCTTTTTTTGTTTATGATGGTAATGGTAGCAAGCTAAGATGAAGTGATCGAATTTTGTGATACCACAAAGTATGATTTTAGGTACAAGAATAGTTTTCAGTCCTAGGCTCTTAATGTTCAGTCCTGCCGCTTTGCAGAACTGATGCACTAATCACGAAGAGAAGTTGTATTGTGCAGCAACTGTCGGTGACACATAAGCAAGCCAGTCTTGACTCTTGGGTATCATGTTTCCTCTTCGCCACAACTCCAGCCGGACGTAAGTATTTGTTGTTCTCTCAGCAGCAGAAGACACCACAGAAGAATTTGTACTATAAAGATCTCCTTCATTCCTGCTATTTACCGAAGGCCTTCCACTGATTATATTCTTGGTTCTGACCTTTGTCTTCCTCCAGTCATGTTGCTATACGTGCTGGTGAGGACAAAAATAGGCATCGATCGGAAGATATTCAAGAGATGCTCGAGTATGAAAGAAACATAGAGGATGCATGGGTGGTCGTTCCCTCACAACCGATCAGCAGACGGACAAAGCAAGGTAAGCAACCTATTTGTACAGCTAGGATATCTGGAACAAATGGCAGGTCAGGGGATTTCTGCCTTCTTAAGTGACTCATTTAGTTCCAAAGTGTGTCCATTTTATTTAACCTATAGCTCTTTTGCTTAAATTACGGAAGAAATACATCTAAAGATAAGAATCACTGCATTAGGTACTTCAATAGATACAACAAAGTGGGGTGCATAAGGGTTGGCCTGATGGTCTTGGCCGGAACTGATTGCCAAGAGCACCCTGTAATGTCAACAACCAAAAAAAAAATTGGGGCGCATGCATGCAAGTGTTACATTGTGCCCACTGCCCATTTACTAAAGATGAGGACAGAGAAAATATAAGGATGACATAGTTATAGCTACCTGACAGAGATTCCTCGTCAAAATTGTATCATTTTTTTTCACCGAAATATTTGTAAAACTATGGCAGGAGCCTTAGCCCTGACTTTTGGCCGGTCTACTATTTTCAGACACATTACAAGTCCCACAGATAGAACACAGTGGGATCCTATCAACTGATGGCAGATTTGAAAGTTTTATTGGATCAGATATCTTAGGGCCAGGCTTGAGGACTGACTTCGGTGAATACAACAGCTTTTTAAATGTTATTGTACAGGTTAGTGTGTCTTTAAAATAAATTACTACTACGCTACCCGAATCAAGTTTAATTTGCTATGCATCTGGTTTGTAGTAAGACCTTTCTGTGAATATACAGACTTTTTGGCATTTAAGAGCTTTCAGAGAGGAGTTTATGAGTAGATCAACATCCGAGCATGTGCACATCGGGGATCCATGTGTTGTCTGTGAATTACAAGAGATTTTCATTGCCCTAAGTGTAGCATCTGCAAATAATGAAAGAGAAGCTATTTCTTCAACGCCTCTAAAAAATTCTCTGATCAAGTTGGACCCTGCTAGTAATTACTTCCAAGAAGTAAGTTCATATTTTGGTTGGCTGTTGCCATCATATTTTGACACTCCATTCCCAATGTCACAAATTCATTGATCTCCTGAAGTTTTAGTTTGCAACTTTTTGCTTCCGTTACTAAATTGCTTATCTTTTACAGGCACATATTTATGATGCTTCTAAAATTCTGCGAACCATTTTAGACTGTCTTCATGCTTCATTTACTTCTTGCCCTGGTGTTTCCGATGCTAAACAATCACCAGAAAGAAAGTATGCCACAAGATCTTGGGGTTGTGGTAGTGATGCTTCTATAGCGCACAAACATTTTGGAATGGACATACTTGAGAAAATGATCTGTTCCAACTGTGGCATGGAATCTGTAGAACGCCAGTATACTTCTTGGATGTACGGCATACATGCCATTTCTCTCAGAACAATGAAGGCATGTTTAACTCGGTCTTTTTCCGTCATGGTGAAAAATGTTTGTATGTGCAATTGTAATGCATACTGATTTCATCTCCTAAAGGTTATCATTCTATTTTTTTCCTGCTAGCTCAGAATATGCATCCAGAGAGCAGTTTTGATGAACTTTTTAAGCTTTCGGAAAGGAATTATTACTACCATGAAAAATACTTAGTTTGTCCTCCTGACAAAGGAGGCTGTGAAAATCCCATAAGCCTTCGCATTTACCTTAAAACGCTCCCACAAGTGTTCGCGATAGGTACACAACAAAAGATCTTAAAGATATATTCTTTATGCCGCTTGTTTTGAGTTTATTTTCACTAGTTTTTTCTGGTTTTCTCGTTGCAGGTCTACTTTGGAGGTCTAACGAGGATAGAGATGATATATCTGCAATATTGGAAGCTCTTAATACTGAGATAGATATGGCTGTCCTGCATGATGGTTTACCCCTGGGGAACAAGCATTCCCTTCTTTCAATGGTAAACTTGACCTTTGCTTTAACATTTTTGCTCTCATTTTTCATAGTGGATGAATTTCCGTCTTGTGAAAACACATTGCTTTAGCGAAAGGACACACACAGTCTTCATATTACGTCATGGCGTAGTTGTAGAATATTTTGGAAATGAACGGCTAAGCAGAAGAAGCGTGCTGCCATTTTTTTTACACTGCAGCAAAGCATAGACTGGTTAGGTAAGGCCACACAAGGAGAGCTGGCTTCTTTCTTTAGATAAATTAGTGGTATGGTAGTCTTTCTTCTCTCCATCCCCTAGCAGACAATCTCAGAAGTCATGTAGCCTCTCGCTGCAACTTAACGAGAAGTTGATTTATGGTAATTATTTATCATCGAAAACTGAAGATGTAGAAGGCAACTACAAAAATAAAGACAAACCGTGAAATGACGACGCCGAAGCTAACACCAAGTGACATGTATACGAGTCTGTAGGTTGATTTTGAATGTTTTCTTTATCTGTGTTACATTCAGTGTTTACTCACCGCTCTCTCTCAGAAGAATTTTGTCTAGCTACAATCCCTTGTCTTGTTTTTAGGTCTGCTATTTTGGGCAGCACTTTATCTGCTTTGCTCACAGCCATGAGCACGATAAGTGGATTATGTACGATGATGAAACTGTGAAGGTAACAATATTTTCAGTTCAAGTCACAAGGTTCTATTTCTCTTTCGTTTAGCTTTTCTAATTTATGTGCAATGTTGAACAGCTTATTGGTTGTTGGGATGATGTTATTTCCATGTGTGAAGGACAGCGTTTGCAACCTCAGCTTTTGTTTTTTGAGGCTGTTAAATATAGGGATGGCAATTCCAACCAGTCCGATCCGATCCAATGCGTTCCCCGTCCTGCTGGAATTGCAGCTCCGGGTATTACTTCATTGATCGGATCTTATTTGGAGGAGAAAAACAAAAAAAAATCGGGGATCGAGTTGCAGGTGGTTCCAAATCCCTTCACCTTGATGATGACCCGTTACCCGCCTGGGTTTTTATATATGTAATATGTTACTTGGGTTTTCCCGCTATATATACTAGTTTAAGGGAAATAACCAATGGAAATTACTTGATTTTTGTGTGATTTTGGATTGGAGACTTTAATATTGATTCTAATTTGGTCTTCACTTAGGTGATCCTTGACTTTTATGTAATTTTACTTGGTCGGTTGGGATTTTTGTTAAAAATTTGAAAATTGTTGCGCTATTCTTCATTATTATTAGACTTCGAGAAAAAGATATGTTACAAAGAGGAAAAAACATGAGTTGTTCAAAAATTTTATGTTAGGTGACTTTTGGGTCTGGGCGGGATCTCTGATTCCCGTTAGGAGCGGGGATGAAGGGCAGATGTGATTGCCCGATTTGGTGATGGAGGAAAATATGAACTTCAGGGATCAGAGGTGGGGATGCTCAAATTCGTTTTTGATCCATTCCGTTGTTGTCCCTAGTAAAATACTACTAGTCTGAGCAAAAAAAAAAAAAAATAGTAAACTACTACTGGTAGTTTATTCTTATGTGTACTAACGGGAACATATGGCAAATTTCCTGACATTCTTCCACTTGGTACGATTTTTATTGTTAAGGACACAGTTATTAGTTTTTGTTTTATGGAGCTAGATACTTCCTCATTCCCTTTTATAGTGCGGACATTTTTATTTGAGATGTTCTTTAATAAGTGTGTGTTTTGAAAAGTTAATGGATAAAAGTTGTGCAATTATCATTTTGCCCTTTTGAAAAGTTAGTGGATAAATAGTTAATGGGTAAAAGTGGAGGATAATTTTAAAAAATGGAGGTAAAAGCAAGTGCACCAATGGGTAGCTGTAAATGCTCCTCAACAGTGCAAATTTGTATTTTTCCTACCCCCACTTGGCCTTCCTACCACATCAATCCTCTCTAAATGTAAAGGTATCCTAATAAAATAATGGAAAGTAATAAAGAGAGAGAAGAGAAGGAGACAGGAGAGAGAGAGAGAATAGAAGAAGACAGAGAGGAAAAAGAGAGAGACTAAAGAATGATTTAATAAATCAATTGCTCCTCAATAGTGCCTAGCTATCGATACCGAGCCCACGCCGCCAAATGCATTTTACCTCCCCTTTTGCCTTGTCTGGTGCAGCACAATTTTTGTAATTTGTGAGGTAAAATAACAAAAAGCAGAGGTTTAGCTTGTCTTGTGCACTTGCTCTAAAAACTGTAAAGTAGAGAAAAAAATGATGTGAAAGGTGTAATGATGATATTTTTACGAAGTCACACACTTAAAAAGGGACGGAGAGAGTGTTGTTTTCCAATAAAAAGGCCATTTCGAAAATCCGTTTTTAATTTGAAAAAATTACTAGGTTTTGCGTATTTAATTCTGGGAAAGATTGTACACACCCCTAAAAATGTTACTAATCGATTATGTTTCGTAAATAAAAGATTACGATTTTTTTTGAGTAAATTTCACTTACTTGCCCTAAGGTTTCAGACAATTACAGGGACCTCCCCAAAGGTTTATAAAATTTCACTGACCACCCCAATTTACAAAGTAATTGACAGATACCTCCCCTGCCGTTAAAAAATGCCTAACGGGGTTAACTTTGGTGACGAAATATCGTTAATGCCCTTAAATTCAAACTTTACTTTATTTTCTTCCTTGTTTGAGTTTAGATTGCATAAAATTTTTGAAAGGCGTGAAAAAGTAACTTAATTAATAATTTTGAGTCAAAGAAAAGATAGCTCTACGAAAAAAGTAAATAATTAAGTTACTTTTTCTATTTTCTTTTCTTGTGGCCCTACTTGTTACACTCACACTCAACCTTGAAATTTCATTTAAGAAAATAGAAAAACCTGGGGTTGGCCCGGTTGACGGGTGGTGGTTAAGGCTTGGAACTCAGGGTTTAGGGTTTGCTCATAAAGTCTCAAGTTCAAAGAGACTTTAATTGGGACCACAGTGCAATTTTGTTCACCCTCTACCATTCCTTCTATGGGTTGAAATAGTGTAAGTTCCACCAAAAAGTATATTACGGAAAATGAAGTCATCCCACCAAAAAATGTATTGCGGGGATAAGACCTACGCTATTTCAATCAATAGAAGGGAGGATAATATTCACCATTTTTAAGGAGAGTGAACAAAATTGCACTCACCTAGAGGATATTGGGATTCGTACTTTAATTGGGACCCGCTAGAAGATATTGAAAATAATCTTAGGATTAGTCAAGGATTAGTTGAGTTGCACGTAAACTAAATGGTAAAAAATAAAAAAACAGGGAAGGAAACCTATAAAGGAGAAGAAATTGAGGAGGAAAACTTAGATAAGGTTTATTTCTAAATTCTAAGGCTCCTCCCCAAGTAGTGAAATTTAGGCCAGGTAAATCCTTACCAAAAATAAACATTTTATTATTTCTTCCTACAAGGAGTTAGCTAGGGGGTGTTTGAGAACCTTATTTTTTATTTTTTTATTTTTTGAATTATGGTCATAATGTTTTTCCTTATAACTGGGAGAGTTAGTCAAAAATCCCTCATAGTTCAATTTTTTTAGCCCAAGGACACTCCTTTTTTAGGATTGAGACTCACCATGTTCGGTTTGGTTTTCTAGTATTGGGTTTTCACTTTTTTCTCCATGGGGTTCACGTATGGCAGCCCCATTTTCTCTCTCATCCTCATTTCAAGGAATTTTATTCTAGTACATATTTTGTGTGAGATGGATCCGTGGAACCCACTTTGAAGACCAACAAAAATGATCCGTACCGTTCATTAATTTTTTAAATAATTTTTTGAGTCACTCGTAAAAAACCGCAACATTCAAAAAATTATAAGTGATTGATCCGTCTTCTAATTATTCATTCACAATTTAGGATCCTGAATTTTGTTAGAAATTTGAAAGAAAGTTAGACAACTAGATCAAGTACTTAAAAGTTATACGATTGACATGATTTTTTTTTCCGGATGACTTAAAGAATAATTTTAGAACTAAAGAACGGCTTGGATCATTTGTGCGGGTTTTTGAAGTGGACCCCATGTATCTATCTTGCACAAAATTTGTACTGGAATAAAATTCTTTGAAATGAGGATGAGAGAGAAAATGGGGCTGCCATATGTGGGCCCCATGGGGAAAAAAGTGAAAACCCAAAGCTTGAAAACCAAGGGTGCTTGTTCACGTCAATCGTATAAAGTAGTGAGCATTCACCAGATTTTGGAATATCACCTTTCAAAAAGTTAGTGAAGATGTAAATTGGTGAGCATGCACTAGGTTTATAAAACGACCCTTTGTTCATTGTAAACTAGTGAAAATTCACTAGATTTTGGAATAGTCACCTTTCAAAAAGTTAGTGACGCTTCACTTAGATGTAAATTGGTGAGCATGCACTAGCTTTATAAAACGACCCTTTGTTCATTGTAATTTGTAAACTAGTGAAAATTCACTAGATTTTGGAATAGTCACCTTTCAAAAAGTTAGTGACGCCTCACTAGATGTAAATTTGTTAGAATTCTCCTGGTTTATAAAACCACACTTTGTTCATTGTAAATTAGTGAACATTCACTAAATCTGGACATTGTACGTATTTCAGATTTATACATCTTTGGTGTTAGTAAAAAATTAGGTTATGTTCACTAAATATAATCTCGTGTATATTATTAACAAATTTTAGTTTTGTGTTTATGATCACCACCAAGCAACCAACTTGGTGACTCTATAGAGACAGAGATAGAGAGAGGGAGAGGGGGATGGTGGGAGGCGTTGACATAGTGGAAGGCAGTGGGCACAGCTTAAGGGGTTGCAGCTGTGGGGTTGAGGGTAATTTTGGAAGAAAATAGAAAGAGCGGCTGTGTTTAATTTGTCCTTTTGCTAACTTAATAGTAAAAACAATGTTTTTATGTTTGATTGTAAAATTTCTTGTCTTTCCTTTCAAAAAAGGCAAAATATAGTGTATTTATGCCTAATTTTTCCTTATAACTAGGGGTGGGCATTGTGTTCTGTCGTGTCATCTCATGTCCGGGTCAGAATTCTTTCGACATGTGTTAGCTTTTTGTTTTATCGTGTCATGTCATATTTTTATTTCGTGTTTGAAACAGCCAACCCTAACCCGCTAATTTCGTCTCGGGTTTCGTATCGTGTTACCATGTCCTTTCATAAATTCTCGTGTCGTGTCGTGTCATCTCGTATTTGTGTCAAGATTCTCTCAACCTTAACTCTACCTGCTTAGTTTTTTGTATTATCGTGTCGTGTGCTTGCGACCAAAGAGTGTATCTCAAAGTGCCTAACCCCAAGCGTAGGGCTATGAAATCGGTTGCAAGTATATAACTCGGAAAGTCCGAGGTCGAATCCACAGAGAATGGTTTTATGGAGAAAAATAGCTTATCGATCTAAATGGTGATTTTTTAGCTGTAGGTAGTCAACCCTTTCGTTTCTTGGTTTGTTGGTGATTTTAGAACTAAAGATTTAAATTAAAGACTGAAAATAAAAGGTTGCTCAAAATTAAAATAAGAGGTCCGGGCTAAGGTTCACATCACCTATAGTCTAAATAGATTCATGATTCTCACGATTTAACGCGATCAAGCCACACGGTAATTGTGCGCTCTCTCGGTAGATAATTCAATAAAATCCTTTCATTTTTCTTTTCGGTGTTTTGTTTAACCAAGGCTCGATCGGAAATTTGTTAAACCCTCAAAGTGACATCGATTTAAGCATTATGCGTGCCAATGTTATTGTCGACGCAAAATCAAAAACATAACAACCTTGAGTTTTAAATCGATAGCTACGAGCCCGGATTAAACACGAACAAACTTTGTTAGCACGGGTGTGAGAATCTTAAATCTACTTATGCCATAGAGTGATGATCACCCTAGGCCGGGCCTAAAATGACTACTCTTCCATAGAAGAGGAAAATAAGAAAATGATGAAAATTACACTAGATATGATTTTTACACTAAGTAATTAAGAGACAACTTTTGAAATGAGAAATTTTTGAAAGTACAAAAAATTCAACACAGTAGAAATAAATTACACAGAAGAAGAAAACAATGAAGGAAAGAAAAATAAAACGTGGGCAGAGAAAGAATGAAACTACTGCGCAATACTGGTACGGTTTTCTCTTCCTACTCTACTCTCTTTTCTACCCTACAGTCTACTCCTAAAAATCCATGCCCTTCAATGCAGCAGAGCTGCTCCTCTTATAGGCAAAATGAGTGTTGGCAGTGGGTGACCGGCTGTGGACGGTCGGCGGCCCACGACAATTTTTGTTTGGAAAACGAGGCGAAGTAAGGGAAAAAGGAAAAATTTTAGAGTCGCCACCCGGGGTTTAATTTTTAGAAAATGTCAGGTACCCGAGGAACCGTTTAGAAAAATAATGACTCTTTTTGTGCCGCTGAAAAAAAGGTTTGGTCTGCGAAAAATAGAGATTTGGGTTCGGGAGCCAGGTTACGAGCGGGAAAGGTTTTGTTTGAAAAAGCACCCCGCACGCCCGGAATTTTCCGGTCTCTACTAAATAACTGTGGGATTTTTACGAAAAGATTTTATTGAAAGCTTTATTCACATAAACAGTTTATGAATAAATAAATAATAAAAAAAAACAACATATTAAGGAAACAAATAATGGTAATAAATCACATAGGGGATAAATTAACATGAAATAAAAATGAACAAGGATGATATTGCAAGAATTTAAAAGTTAAAGGGGGCCGCTGCAATAAACCCGACTGTAAGTTTTCCCGAAAACAAAGCATCAAATTCAAAACAGAGCATAGACATCACACATTGCTTCTGATGCCGTACAACATCTAACATTGCACCGCGTGGTGCACCATTGAAACCGTACGGTGTCACTATCCAGTGTATTTTCAAAAAATTTGGTTTTTACCGATTGAAGCAAGGCTCTGTTTTTTGTATGAAAAACTGTGATTTTTGGTAGTCACGAAGAGTTTGGAAGATGGTTTTGATGAAAGAATATACCTCGTTTTAGGGAGGGCATCTCGTGACAATAAATGATATCACAGCATACCCACCCGAGAGGCTCAAGCCTTATTGAAGAAAATTCTTTTCAAACTCGAGAAAGAGCTACTGAGCTCTTCTCAAGTTCAGCAAAAATCCCCTCAGAAGATTAGCACTTCAATTTTGAACGCAAATTTATACCTCTGGACGTTCGGTGAAGATCAAAGGAATCAGTTTGGAGATTGGAGATGATTGTTGCAGGCTATAGAAGCTAGAATTTTTGTGTATGACTTTGGTCAGATACGAAAATAACGAGAGGAAGATTGAGGGAATTTTGTTGAGAATTCTCAGTAGGTTTTTTTTTGTGTGTGAGTGAACTTGAACTTTTTTTTTTTAAACCGTTCGACGGAGGTAAGTATATATAGGCAACGGGTGCCGTACTCTCCCACGCGAAATGACGAGCTACAAACGAGGTAGCGTATCACGCCATGGTTTCTGAGCTGCTGGAACGAACGCGGGAATCGCGGTGATGGGACAAAGGCACCATGCGGTGTGCAAGGTGGTGCCGCACGGTGCAGAAAGGGATGCCATGTGGTGTCAGGAGATTTTTGGGATTTTGGTTCTTTTGACCCGAGGGACCGTTCCAAGGTATATTTCGCGTTCTTTCATCATCGGGGATGCACAATTTTATCAAAATTGGGGTGTCTACACCGGCTGATTAGGTGTAGCATGGAAAATGATTCCGTGTAGCGCGCACATGGGTTCTGTGATGGAGATCAACGGCTGGGATCAAAATCTAAGGAATATTGGGTGCCATTTGTTGCCATCACGTGACATAAGGGCTTGCCGGCTGGGAAGAGATTCCACTGACATGCAAATGAATGCCCATCATGGCATTTTTAATTTGGAAAGTGCACGGCAGCACATGGAGCCAAGGATTGCTCCAGAATAATGTGTTCCATTTGGTCCGTAACGCTCCCGACTGATGTTCAAAACGGAGTCCGATTGAAGTTCCGGAACAGTCAAATTTCTTATTTTAATACCGGGAATAAAACGGTATAACTCATGTAATTTATTGACTTTGGAAAGGATTCGTATGACATAATCTGGTATCAACCGCACTCCGCAATTACTTTCCAAGATTCCCCGACACTTCCAATTCCACTGCCAAACTTTCCACTTTTGCTTTGTGTTATTTTATTCAATGTGGGAGTGGCTTGGAAAATAATCCAATGTGACATGCTCATGCATGTTCCCGCAGCAAATGCACCATATTTACACTGTTTTATCCTGAAACACTCAAAACAAATCTTACGCGCAATATCTTTTAAAAATTAATAATAAACATAATAAATAGATCAAATTTGAGAACTTAAGCCCACAAATATTACATATTTGTGTGCTTATCATCGTGTCATATGCATGTTCCATGTTAGAAATAGCCAACCCTGACCTGCTAACTTCGTGTCGGGTCAAAAATTCCCACCCCTAGTGAACACTCATAGAATTGGGATATCTTTATTTGGAAAAAATGTACTTATTTGGAAGAGATGTAATTGTTAGGAAGGGATATGAAACGTGGGATGCCTACAAGAGGCATGCCTCTTCCTAATTAAATTAGTTTTATACATATTCAGTGGTGCCAATGATTATTGTAGTGGTGGTGCTAGTTCAAAAGATGATTAGTGAGATATCAATAGTTCAGAAGTTTTTATGATGATTAGTGAGGTTTCACTAATTTGCCGTCGTAGTCACCCGCCGCCGACCTCCTATTCCTCCTCTCTGGATATGAGCACCTCCGATCGCCACTTCCCCCTCTCTTTCCTCCCTTTCTCATCCTCCTTCACCGACTATACTAGAACTTTGAAATATTAGTTCACCAATTTTTTTAGGTCGCCGCCGACTGGAAATAAAAATCGCCAACAGAAGATAAGGGTCGTCAGAAGTGGTTTGCCGGATGTGGGGTGGAGGTTGGCGGAGGGACGAGATGGAAAATGGTTTATTTTTGTTATGTTATTAGTGACAATTCACTAGTTTTGCTTGTCCTTATCTTTTGTTTGAAAATGTGCGCGTTCTTCCCCTTAAAAAATTCAAATGTTGTGGATTTATGGCTAAGTCTCCCCCTCACACAAGAAGAGGAATACGAAGAAGAAGAAGAAGGGTCCGATATTCTCTGCAATCAAATCTACGGAATCGCCGGCTCATTGGTTGTTCGGTCCAGAGATCGAACGAATTGCAGAGAAGATGAACAAATGGGAAAGGTTACCCCATCTAGATCGAGGTTTGACGATGCACCATTTCAGGAGTTGGTAGTGGACCAGTTGGTGGATTTTTTTGTATTTTTTGTAGGAAATTATAATTTTTAAATATTAGTGAAATCTCACTAATTTTTTGGGCTTCCGGAAGTGGTCGGCCGGTGGTGGGGTGGTGGTCGGCTTAGAGGTAGGGGTTGATTTTTAAAATTTTCTGTACAAAATTTGAACTTCTAAATATTATTGACATTTCACTAATTTTTTTGGTCGCCGGAATTGGTCGGCCGGAGGTGAGGTGAGGTGGTGGTCTGCCTAAGGTAGGAGTTGATTTTTTTTTTAATTTTCTGTACGAAATTAGGACTTTTAAAAAGTTAGTGAAATTTCACCAAATGGTCGCCAAAAATGGTCCGCTAGAGGGTGGTCGGACGGAGGTTGGAGTTTATTTTTTTGTAAGAATTAGAACTTTTAAAAATTAGTACAATGTCACTAATTTTTTGGGTTGCCGAAAGTGATCAGCAAGAGGTGGGTGGTGGTCTGTAAGAGGAAACCACAGGACATGATATATGGTTGATTTTTGTTATTAGTGAACATTTTCTAGTTTTGCAAACGGGTTTTTTAGTATTTATGTAGCACCCTTGTCTTTATGTCCGATTGCAAAAGTTCATCGTCTTTCCTCTTAAAAATGTCAAATGTTTTAGATTTATGGCCAAGTTTCCCCAGTTATAACTATTCATATAAAATAATAAACTTATGTGAAAAGTTATTACAACCTTTTACAACTACCTCTCTTAACATCTTTCAAAAAATCCAAACCAAAAACCCATTTGTTATTTTAAAAATTGCTAAATCTAACATCTGTACGTAGATCCAATAACCTGTAACCAACCAATTGGGGTTACTTTACTTGGCCAGAACTGTGGTTAATTATATCGCAGTTAACATGTAATTAGGGTTTGACATTTTTAGAGAAAAATAGAGAGAGGCGAGAGAAAACGCAGATCTCAGAGAGATTGCGAGAAGACTTGTATTCTTGATTTCGATTTCATAATGGACTGGTGTGGCTTCCGTGGATTTTCCTTGCGTTGAGGTTTTCTATATATATCTTGTGTCTCGTATTTTTCTTTCCATTTTTCCATTTCGCACGACAGTTTGTTTTTGCGATTTCTGTGATTTATTGTTCCGATTCATAGGGCGTTGTGGGGTTCGGAAAATCTTAACAATGTGTATATATTATGGTCCAATGTCATGTTTGATATAATTGACGTATCTGTATTTTTGTTGCTTTGTAATAGAGAGAGAGAAATAAGAAAACCGAGTAACCTTTTGTTTTTTTTTTTTTTTTTTTTGATCCGCCGGGTAACCGAGTATTTGTTATAGAAAACTAATGAAAATCATACTACTTGTTTCAAGTCATCCCACGTATAGTAGGCCGAATAATATGATCCACAAGGGCCCAACGGGCCAATTAGTCACGCCAGGCTCAACCAACCGAACCATTGGTATGGACAGAGTTCTGGCTGAGTAAAGTAACCCCAATTGGTTGGTTACAGGTTTTTGGATCGACACGGTGTCAACCGAGCAGAGCCAATATAACTGTGTCGAGATAGTGTCAACCGAGCCGAGCCAATATGACCGTGCCAAGACGGTGTCAACTGAGTCGAGACGGTGTCAACCGAGCCAAGCCGATTCAATCTGACCGTACCGAGATGGTGTCAACCGAGCTAATATGACTGTGTCGAGACGGTGTTAACCAAGCCGAGCCAATATGATCGTACCAAGACAGTGTCAACCGAGCCAATATGAACGTGCCGAGATGGTGTCAACCGAGCCAATATAACCGTGCCGAGTCAGTATGAATCGAATCGCAAAGAGGATGAACCGGCATCTTGGTCGAGACGAGATTGATCCGGACGAGGCATCCATGCTGGGTAAACCTGAAATGACTCACCGAGATGAGATTGATCCGGATGAGTCATCCGTGAAAAATCCTAAATCGCCTAGGTTTAATAATTTGCTAGGTTTATTTTTTTTATGTCAATAAACTATCAATATCAATCAATATATGAACCAATCACCAATAGAAAGTAATTAAACAGATAATAAACTATCAATATCAATTGATATATGAACCAATCACCAATAGAAAGTAATTAAACAGATGAACACCAGGATATACGTGGAAAAGCCTAAATGGGTAAAAAACCACGGGAAGGAATCAAAACCACTATAATCATTGTGCAGTTACAGATATACCTATCCAAACGAAGTAAATCCTTACAACGTTCTAAGTATCACTTGCCGAGTCACACGTACACCGCACCCCAGTCACACATACACCGCACCCCGTGATCTTGATCGCCAACAGCTTGAATCGCACAAGCCTTCCAAAAACTTCTTCCCGAAATCCACCGGAAGAAACGCGAAGTTGATTGATGATTGAAGTAGAAACCTCTTGAAGCTTTGATTAAGGATCCATGGATTTTTGCTTCAAGATTCAAAAGAAATAATCTAGGGTTTTATTTCTTGAAAAGTAGTAGCCGCTCTCTCCCTTTTTTCCTTCCAGCCAACATACCCTAGATCACAACAGCCGTCTATTTTTATAGAAAAATAAAGACCCGATTGATCGCATGCAAAACCAATCTCGCCTGTGCAAATTCAGATGTACCAGATTGCAAACCCGATTGATCCTATGATTGGTTTATGACTGCTGAAATTTCATACCACGGCTGTGATAATTTTCGAGCCACCCGTTTGATAAACCGATTTATCTAGGCGGAAACCGATCATCTACTGACCCTCAAATTACATTAAAAATAGGTTCCTTCCACTCTATTCCTATACAGACTCATACTTAGAAAATTAAGGAAAAATAATAAAATTACAACCCGATATAAATATGTGTTTTGTCATACGGAATTGCCAAAATAAGAAGACTCCGGAATTTGGTCATTACAATCCGAGCTGGGTAAACCAAAAATGACTCACCGAGACGAGATTGATCTAGACGAAACCCGAAGTGACTCGCGAGGAATGTGGAAGGCAGTTAATCCGACACATCATGGATACGTCATCAAAAGCGGTTACCGTGCGTGACTAGCTCGTGGCGGGCCACATGCACATAACCGTGCCCCTCATACGTCATCATGACGAATAACACCTGTTATGACACGTGTCACGTCGTGATTTTGTAGCATGTACATGCAATCGTAACAAACCTGACTTGTGACGTATCGCATCCGAGCCAAATTACTGATCTGCACATGGGCTTGGAGAGAAGGGAACCCTAGCTCTTTTTGAACATACCTCACACTCCAAGAAACTTTGTAGCTGTCATCTTCTTTGTTACTAGTTTTCTATTGATCGTAATACTTTGTAACTAGTTTTCTAGTGATCGTACTACTTGAGTTGATTAATGAGAATGAGTTTTTTCCTTCAATTCTAATGGAATATATGTTTATTGCTTCTTGAGTCGCCGTTTGAAAACTCAGTTACTTACTTTATCTTGTTTGCTTGCATTGCAAACGCTTGTGGGTTGAGCTTGGCAGGCTAGCAAAGGAGTTTGTCTAGCACCACGCACGTCGTTAGAGCCGTCGTGTCGTGTGACATACAGGCATGATTCGTGCATGTTTGCAGTTCTTTGGGACTCTTTTTGAACCATACAAAACTATAGGATATAGGAGAATAGAATGACCTCTGCATAATTTCCTAATATCTAAAACCAACAAATGTAGCTCCGAAAAAAGAAAAAAAATAAAATCAGCGTAGTGTTTTTCTTCCACAGAAATGAAAATTACATGGCGCTTCTTGCTCTGACCCTTGGTCTGTCTGCAAAATGGGTAATTTCTGGTTTAGAGGATTGGCCAACTAAAATAATAGCAGTTCCATTGAAACTTCTATGTGAAAAACCAGAGATGTACACGAGTCACATTGCAGTATTTTGATCAACTTCTAGAAAAAGTACAATTTGATCTGCAGCTGTTGTCTCTGGAAAAGAAAACAAGAAGATATCGCGTAAATAATTATGCAATACTCAATGTACATAGAAGCCTCATAAGAAGAAAATGCAGTTGAAGAGGAGATTTACAGACCTCGGATTTCCTCTAAAGGAAATACTACTTTACAGCTTCAAAAAACAGAAGGTGAGGTCGCAAATGCCCTTCTTCACAGATGCAAATAATGTCCTCCCAACGACCAACATTCTGCCAGTATTTGTCATATTAGTAAGAAAACAAAAAGAAAGGAAAATATAAATTAAATAGAATGATCGTGGCTTAAAATGATTGGTTACCTTCACATTTTCATCATCGTACAAAACCCAAATCTCCAGCTCATGGTTGTACGCAAAGCAGATGTGGTGTTGGCCAGCATAGCAAACCTGTAAATTACACAAGGAATTTTGGTTACGTAATTACTTTCAGGTTATTAGATAAAGTGGAGACTAGAAAAATGATATAGATACCAAGAAGTTGTATAGTAAGATATAGAGCTGTATACATGCCATACGGTGCTAACTGCTACGCGCTAACTAAACCTCCCCTCATTCGATGGGAACCATTTTTTCTATTTAGACTATTTTCTTGTAGTTGCCTCCATTTGTTTTTTATTCAAGGACACGTTTAACTCTAAATCATCCACACACTATTGACTACAAAAGGGGAAAACAACCAAACGAAGGACCACAAAATCATACTTTGAAAATCGATAGAAACATGGGTCCATAACTAACAGAACCTTAGGTAAAAGAATTCTTAGTTCATCCTTCATGAAAAACGAAACCACAAGATAGGACATGTTCAAGCAAAGACGAAATTTACCATTGAAGAAAGGGAATGTTTGTTCCCTGAAGCTAAACCATCATGGATGACAGCCAAATCTATCTCAGTAGTCATAGCTCTCAATATTGCAGACATATCTTCTTTGCTTTCACTGTACCAAAATAGAGCTGCAATGACCAAACAAGAATAAGCAAGTAAACTGAGAACAAACTGCTTTATGAAATATCAGTGGATTTCTAGTCGTTTACCTATTGCAAACACATGCGGAGACCTCGTAAGGTCTCTAAGAACTCTTCTTTGCTTTCCACAATGTCCTATCGGAGGATGACAGGCAAATTGTGGTGCATAATCATTATACCTCCTATCTCCAAGCTTAAAAAGCTCATCAAAATGGCTCGCCGGATGCATATTCTGAGAAATAGACGAAGATAAATATTTAAGACCCAACGGATATTGCACCAATCTCATATATACTTTTTACGGAAAGGGGAAAATTCTTTTTTGCATGAGACATGCCTTTGTTATTATGAGAGTGCCCGCACGTACGGAGTGGAAGCAAGTAATGTACTTTGTTTTTCTATACTCAATGCCACAGGAGAAACAAAACACTTTTTCAACAAAGTACATCCCAAAAACATTGTGGGCTATACAATCATTGCTTCGACAAGCCCAGCTTGCAGGAGCATACTTCGTTTCTGCGGATTCCCACATTTTCCCAAGGATGTCCAATCTGATAGCTTGTAGGATATTTGCTTCCCGTTGGTGATTTGGTTTCGATCCGAGTGTTGATGATTCATGAAGACTATATAAGATGATTCCTAATAAGTCAGAAGTGTCGTACATAGCTGGCTGTAAAAAATCAGCAAAAAAAAATCAGACAAAATCTCTAAATGGGGAAAAAAAAAAGGTGAAGTATGATGATGATAGTAATAACTACCAACGAAAATGTTAAACTTACTTTGCTAAAACCATCACTGAAAGGGTTTAACTTGTTCAGAGCATTTCTTAAAGATGTAGGAGAGAGAGCTTCTCTTTGGTAATTTGTAGACGCCACACTTAGGGCACCGAAAATCTCGTGTAATGCGCAAACAACACAGGGGTCCCCTATATGCACATGCTCGGATGTTGATCCACTCATAAACACGCCTCTGAACTTTCTTAAATGCCATAAAGACTGTATATTCACAGAAATGTTCATATCACTGACCAAGGATATAGAAAGGAAATAATTATCCTCACAGCATAGAAATGGGTTCTTTTCCAATGACCACTAACCTGTACAACCACATTTACAAAGCAATTGTAGTCACCAATATGATTCCTCAGTCCGGGGTTATATCTATATGATCCACTTGTAGTTCCAAATCTGCCACAAGTTGATAAGACCGCCGTGTCTTTTTCTAGTTTTGGGATCGTTGGCGAGCGAAGATTCTTGCATGTGTGTAATATATCTGAAAATAGTTGACAAAGCCAAAATTAAGTCAGGGTGAGTGCTGCCTTTTGCCATAAGATTTCATTGAAATCAAATAAGATTCAACTTTTATCAGTCCAAAGATCCACCAGCTACCCATATATATGTCAACCTTATGGGATACCTAGCATGTATATACCCTCTTCTTTTGGTTTCTATTGCACTACATAACACGTTGATCCTTCTCTCTAGACTTCTATATGCCATACTTTCAGCCGAACAGACATACAGATTAAACAAATATGAAATGTGTAGTAACCATATAATGAGTCACTTAACATGGCATGAAGCTCTTGACTCATGCTTTTTTCTCTGTAGGAAGAGGATTCTGTGTATTCTAGATTTATTAAAACACTACTTACCTTTCATTCTTCTCCTTTCGGTCCTTTGTGAGAAAACAACCACCGGTTTATCTGACTCCTCAATCTTTATAAGTGCAGCTTCACTCGTGGTTTCCTTGACTAGATCCATCTGCTTGGACTCATCCTCAGACTCTCTTTTATACACCAGCATATCTTCAGGCTTTCTATCCTCCTTTACAATATTTTTCCTAAATTCCTCCTCTGGTAACACCAATGCAGTCGCACTTGCAGCAACAACAGGAAACTGACTGGACGAAGACAAGGTCAAAACCCAGAACAAACTCAGTAAGACTTACAGAAAGTAGCATAGATTGATGTGATCTGTGCATATATCATTATGTCTCTATGGTGTGTTACGCAGCTGAGAGTACAGCTATAACTTACGCTTGTTCTGCCTCGTCCTCTTGTGCCACAGTTAGCTCTTTGCTACAAGTAGCCTACAATACGACAAGAGTATTAGATGAACTTGAACCAAATATACACGGCTTATATGGAACCAGACTCTTTGGTAAAATACACAACAGGACTCTAAATTTCCTCAAACCTTTAGTAGTGCGGCTTCATTCGTGGTTTCCTTGGCTAGAGCCATCTGCTTGGCCATGTCCTCAAACTGTCTTTGATTCCCCAACATCTCGCTAGGCTTTATATCCTCCTGTATAAAGTCCCTATGTTCCTTCTCTTGTAACTTCAATTCATCAGCACTTCCAGCAACAACAGGAAAGTAACTGGATGAAGACAAGGTGAAAACCCAGAACTTGTTAAGACTTATGGAAAATAGCATAGACAAATGTGATCAGTGCATGTATTTCTATGGTGTATTCTGCAGCAGAGAGTATTACTAAACTTACGCTTGTTCTGCCTTTTCCTCTTCTGCCACAGTTAGCTTGTCGCTAGACTTGCTACAAGTATCCTGCAATACAAGGAGAGTATTAGAAACCAAGTATTACAACAATACTTTAAAATTAGAACCTTTGAGTTAGAATAGATTATTCACTCACTCTCACTCACTAGAAACCTCATACACCCCAAATTTCGGTTCCAATTTCGTGATGTCCGATTTACAGTAGAAAAAGAAACTGACATCTGTAGAACCAATTATCAGTAATCTGTAACACATTGCGGTTACTTTACTTGGCAACCACAGTTTCAATAGAGAAGGTCAAGGGTCAACAATTTGAATATAGAAAAGTTTTTTTTTTTTCTTTTTGCGGAAGATTTTTTATTTATTTATTTTTCATTCCATTGAAACTTCTAAGTAAGAAACCAAAGTTGCAATATTTTGATCAACTACTAGAAGTAGTACAATTTGATCTCAGTTCTTCAGCTGTTGTTTCTGGAAAAGAAAACAACAAGATATCACGAAAAGTAAATCATTATGCATCATCACATGCCACGGAGTGTTAAGTCACAGTAGCCAATCCTACACCATACACCTCCATGAACAAAGAATCCCCGGAAGAATATGCACTCAAAAGAGCAGATTTACAGAAGAAATTTTCCTCCTAGGAGAGTATTAGACGAAATTGAACCACATATACACGGCATACATGAAAGCAACCACTTTTGGTAAAATACACAACAGGACTCTAAAGTTCCTCAACCTTTGCAGGTGCAGCTTCATTTGTGGCTTCCTTGG
>JAXBDA010000290.1:0-96321 GCA_036023075.1 Gaultheria prostrata | reverse complement strand
TGGGTCAAGACTCAATAAAATAAAATTAATGTGGCCCATTAATTTTACAATCAAAATTAGCCCAATTCGGTCAAAAAATAATACTTTTTGCCCTTTTTGGAAAAAATGCCAAATTTGGGTACAAACAGTTTTATACTAAATTGAAGTGCTCATTGAGTATTTTAATTTGGTGCAAAAAAATTTAAAAACCTCCTATGAAAGTATATTTTTTAACGTTCATAAAATACACGTTTTTCAAGGGGACATTTGAAAAGGGACACAGGGAGTATCTTTTATCTGGAAGGACTGTGCTCTAATTTTATATATAATTTTGTCCCTTAAATTTCAACCATCATCTTTTGGTCCGTTGGGTGGATGGTATTATTTGGGCTAATGGCGTGTGGAGCGACTATCCACCAGCTTATTTTAGGGTGAGATTTCGTTGGTTGGACCGACTCGATCAATTTATTGTTTAGTCGCTTGGCTTTCTTTTATTTTTAAATTCAGTTATTCAATTTGCACAATCCTATGTAATTTTGATAGGGGAGGATTGCATTATCCGCTCTATGATGTGATATGCGGATAGTACTTGTGGATACCTGCGGACCGTCGTACAGGGCGGTCAATTAGCGAAACATGTGCCTCTCTATCGATATCGATAGTGCCTATAGCGGCGCACTTTATTTGTTTAGAATCGTCACTCAGTTTTAGAAAAGCCAAAAATCATAAACGGGTAGAGATTCTCGGTTGAGGAGCTAAGATATGGAGAGAGAATGTTTTAGGCACCCCTCTCCAATCAACCAAATAGTTGGCCTCTACTATTTGGATTGACGGGCTTTAAGAATGCTTTTTTCAAATGCATAAAAGACACGTACATTTTCATTATTCCTCTTTTACTTGTGAAAGAGCAACTCATTTTCGTGAATGAAAACGAAACCCACGATAGTTGGAAGTAATACATAGCCCGTGTTCAATACAAAGTATGATGCCATGGCTGTGCTATTGTGGAGCCGGCCGTGCATCTATAGAGAATCAAACTCATGGCCGTCCCTGTAAAGTGGCAGCTGTGTCTTTGTACAATACCAGAAATTCCAAAAATATCAAAGACTTGAATAAATGTAAAGTGGGGTTTAGAGAGACTAAAAATTAATGCAATTCAGGGGATTGCAAGGCCATTCTCACCTTCTCCCCCCAGCTAGATGAGTTGATTTTGGGCTCGACTTTGACTTTGGGAGACCTTTGGTATGGTAGCGTCCCACATGCTAAATTTATAAAGTCCCTAGGGGGCCCTTTGCTCGCGGCCGTGGTGCACATGCCGAAACAAAGGCACAGTCATGAAAATCGGAAGTATGACGATTGTGGAATTGATGGGACCGCCGTGAAATGAAATGCCAGCGGACTGGTCTTTTGGATTTTCCAGTGTTTTAACAATGAATCCTAGGATTTTTTAGGACATCTCTTAACACCTAGAATCTTCCATGTCATGCCTTGGCCCTACCAGAGCCTTGCTTTATTCCATTGACTCTCAAGGTGGGAAGCTTAGTTAATTACTGTAGTCAAATTGGGATTCCTATAATGTTTTATAGTTCAAAAAGTCTAGGTATTTAGAAAGTATCTAGAATTTGAAATTTAACGGTCCAGATTCACTTAAGTAAACCTGGACCATTGAATATCAAATTCTGAACACTTTCTGGACATGTAGCAGTGCTCTTTACAGTTGGCTAAGGTTCTTATATAATTGAATAGAGGAGTGCCACATGAATAGAAAAACAATTCAGAAAGTACCCAGAATTTGAGAATGAGTAGCTTTCTGAACCCAAAATTTGAATGAGTAGCTCTAATTTTGGGTACTTTCTGGGTAGTTTTTCTCGATACTTAGCATTTCTGTAAATAACGTCAGCAAGTGCCTTCAGACCAAAAAAAAGGGAAAAAAGTGCGGCATGAGCAAGGTGCTTAAATGTGTACGAGCGCGCACAAACGATATACATATTTTTTTATTTATCAGGAAAAAGAACTATATGTAAATAAAGGAAATATCCAAAAGAGTGCAGACAACAAAAGCAACCAGGATAAGGTTGATAAGAGATCAACCAAATCCATCAAAACTGTAGAAAACTGAATGGTCGACATGACCTAAAAACATTAACCGTGCCCTCCAAAGACAGCCGCATGCATACTACAATCTTTGAAAGTTCATAATTGCATAACTAACAAACCAAATGCCTAACATTTTCATGGTACATGTGCTACAACTTTTGCACGCGACAAGGACAATCTGAGCAAAGGTATAAAGTTGTCTTTATTGAAGTACACACTATCATGCACAACAAAAGGACTACACAATTGGTTTTGGAAAATGACAAGTACCAAGAAAACTTACACAAAACGTATCCAGAAGGTATAAATTTGCATTTAATGAAGTACACACTATCATGCTCGCAACAAAAGGACTACACAATTTGTTTTCTTCTCTGGTTGTTCCCATTGTCCATTTCAAAAGCAAAAGCCAAGCAACCAAACCAGATTAAGATTGCCATTCAAGCACATAATGATAAAGGTAAGCTGCCTTGCATGAGTTACAATCGTAGCATAGTTTCTCCTTGCTGTTGCTCCAATTGATACAATTGTTGTCTTGGTGATACAGTCCAGAATTCGGCATGATCCAAGTCTTGTTGATGTCTTGAAACTCGCAATAAACAGGGGAGAACAACAACCTTCCTGCAAATTGAGGGAACAAAAGCAAAAAGCACAAGAAGAATTGAAGAAAGATGAAATTAATTACTATTTTTAGAAACAAATTTAGTTAACCATAATACAGGAATTTAACTAACATGCAAATTCCTAAACTTATGCATGGCATGATTATCGGGAATGAGTAGATGCTAAGGCTCGAATTGTTTTATTGGAAAATAACGTTTGAGCGAATTCTTGTCATTTTTTGCTCAATAGCAGAGCGCTTTTTTTGCCCGAAGAGATGTGAAACGTAGTTCCTTAACAATGTGAATGTTTTTTTTCCTTCTTCAAAAGTTATTATTCCGAATGCCAGTGGTTAGTCGCCTGCAATACACTTTTGCTCCCAAATATAATTCCCAAACACACACCCCATATTTCTTGTTCTAAAAAAAGTACTCTGACAACAAATATTTTCTTATTGCTTGAGATGAAGCAGTCTCGAGAGGGATGCAACTGGAGATACGAATTAATGAGATTAGGTGATCGACTCAGGCGGAGACTCGACCATGCGAGGTGGGATCAGCGAAGACCTAAGTCTAATTTCAGGTTAGATTTCTCAGATGGTTCTAACCTATAAACAATTGCCAACTTGTGGAATATGTAGCCTCTGGATTATATTATTATTAAGCTTGAATGGCTTAAGTGAGCAATGTGAGATAAAATCTAATACAGAGCTTAAAGCAGGGTTATGATAGGAACTCGGCGTAAATCTTGAGCCGCGATGCAAACTGGAGTTGAATGTGCAGATATGCATCCTTAACAAAAGTCTCTTCGAGCCAGAGGAAAAACAAGAGATTAACACAACGGAAAACATGTTTTTTGATGCCAAAACTTAAAATTCCCGACAGAACTCGCATTTTAAGATTTTAGAATTAAGAGAAAGAGGGATGGAAGGAACCTGGAATCGTGTATGTTTTTCTGGGTGAAGATTGTCAAGCTTTTCGCAAAACTTTTCTCGAACAATACACGTCTGAAAAGCACCCCAATCATTTTCATTCACAATAAAGTTTTTGGCCCATCGGGAATATTTTTAAAGTCGGTAAACGGGATCAATCTTTTTTCCATCATCATTAGTGTTCGATCCAGAACACTCGTCCGGTCCAGCAGTTATGATCATTGTCACCACATGGATCGGCACTACGGTAATGACCAACATTGTCATGCAGATTACTTGTATCTCCTTTACTGTCGCTACAACCCCAATCGCACCTAGAAGGAAAAGAAAAAACACAAAGATCGCGAAACCCAGGTCGCGTTCCAGATGTGGATGGGTGCAATCTGGATCGCCACGGACAAAGAGAATGATGGTACTGGTGAGGTAGTACCCTGAAACGAACATCGGAATCAAACTTCCGACCGTAACCAATTCGAAAAGAATGCGCCAAGTTGTAGCTGAATCAGTTTTTGCAGCCATAATTGATCAAATTCCTTCTGTCTTAGATTTTCGGAAGGGATGAAGGTGAAGGAGGTGAGTAATTTCACATATGCTAAATTGAAGAGAGATGCTCAAACGTAGCCATAGCCAGTTTTTAAACTTTGACTGCCAGGTTAGTCTGACGGAATTGTTTAATTTGATCCTCAATTATCGTAACTAAATTGTCAAAGCTTGAACCCCCCAAGTTTACATGGTTGTTATTCGCTAGTAGTTTTTACAAATCTTTTTTTTCTTTTTTTGGATAACCGGATGTTTGGCCAAACTTGCGTGACCTCGATTAATTCCGGGCCCTAGAGATAACGACCGGACATAACCTTCAGTAGCTCCAAGAGTTTGTTGACGAGGAGAATTAAACCTAAGACATTAGAAGAATCAAACAACTTTGCCAACCCCTTGAGTTTACAAATCTTCTTGTTTTGACATGGTTTTGTTTTTTACAGCAAAGAAGAAGATACTTTAATTAGTCTTTGAACCCAAAAAAAAAAAAAGATTAAAGTTGAAAGGACCAAAAAAGGCATCACAAAGTGTAAAAAGGAACGCAACCAGAACCGGGGAAACCCTTTGGACGGACGATATTTAACCACTACAGGGTGTAGTGACTAGAGACCCCCGCTAGGTTTAGGTTAGCACGCGAATCACTCGATAGTCATATGTCATGGTCTACCAAATACAGAGAAGAAAAATTTGTGAGGAACCAACTATATATACCACAAGACAAAAGCAAACAGATCACTAAACCTATCAGTATGCACAACTAGAAGAACAAAACATATGACGATCACTTCTCACAACTAGAAGAACAAAACATATGACGATCACTTCCCTCGGATAGCAAGAAGGCCTCACTTAGTGGCAGTAATCCGTATGCAATACCGAGTTGGATCGAGATGCACTGATTGTTAGATATTTTGGCACTTTCCGGGGTTGTCTAAAACCTTCATTCGTGTGCTTATTTTATCGACTCCGTTTGAATTGTAGTGGGTAGATATTTTAGGGGTAGTTACTCGCTCGATGCTCCACCTATTATCTACGCCAAGTTGACCGCTGCAAAGTCAAGGTAAATGCATTGCACAACATGTCATGCATATTATTTTCAAGATTATAAATTGTTTTTTCTACATGTTACTCTTTCCTAAACTGAAAATTCATTTATCGTAGATGCGGAGATTACATTTATATATGCACATTTGTCTTTCCTAAAAAAGGATCTCTAAAACTCAAATCCTTAATGAGGGAATTTTGGCATTACATAACATATATCTCACAGGTATATTTGATTGAGTTTTCCATTTAAGTTATGATGCCAGCATTTAATTCCCATACATTGACATAGCGCCAATCTTCATATGAGAGAAGATTGATTTGCCCATATTTGGATTTCACGTGCCAAATAAAAATTGGAAAGAATTTATGTCTTGGAAAGTTAGCAAGAAATACATCTCATTATGTAATATCTCTTGCATTAGAAAATTGGAAAGAAAATTAATGTCCCATATATACATCAGGAAAAATAATCTTTTCTCTTAACCAAGTATGTAAAGGAGTCTTTGGGTGCTAGTTTCTGGCCGTGGGTTTGGAAAAAAGAAAAGAAAAGGGAACATGCATTTTGCAACCCATGATTTTATTAGTAGCACATTTTTTTACCAAAGAAACGGCAGAAACTTTATAGTATTTTTATTGCGCTTTAGTTTTTTGTTTGAAGGAAAAAATTCATATCACATCATTCATCTATTTGTTGTTCGTGTTTTGTGGTGCCGTATACTGCTGTGGCCGATTCTTTGGAGATTGATTCGGAGCCGGTTGAATCCGGAGATCGGGCGTGAAGTCTGTGGTTCATCTATTGAATCTTGAAGAAGCTCTGGGAGCATCGGAGATTGGCGAGAATAGGTAAAGGCTGGGTAAGGTTTTTACTATTTCGCAATCTGTACTTCTTTTTTATGTATAGAATAAAGCAGTAGTGTTAGGCCGTGGTTTTGGTTTAGGGTTATTTAGGACCCTAAGTTTTTCCACGTAAATCGTGCGTTTCTTGTCTGCATTTTATTTTTACTGTACTACTTGTGGTTTTGTTTGAATTAATCAAGATAATTAATCAGTTCTAGTTTATTAATTTTTTAATCGGTCATACTTCTTAAAAACTGGTAATTTTTATTAAAACTCCTATTCACCCCCCTCTAGGAGTAAATTGAACGCTTCCGCATAATTTCAATTGGTATTAGAGCGGGTTGCTCTGTTTAGGTTTAACCACCTGAGTTTCATTCTGGTATAAAAATTAATATATAAATAAAAATAGACATGAACGCACCACGAGAGGGAGCCTCAAACTCGAGGCCACCCTTTTTCGATGGTAATGATTATTCATACTGGAAAGCCCGTATGACCACGCATTTGAGTTCCCTAGGAGTTAGGGTTTGGAGATTCGTTAGGTACGGTTATGAGGCTCCAACCATAGAAGACACTACGACTAAAAGAATGAGGGTTAAAGAGGACACTGAGTGTAATTCCGCTGACAATGAGAGTTTTGAGGCAAACTCTAAAGCTTTAGGTGCCATTTATGGTGCATTGAGTAAAACCGAGTTTAGCCGTATTTCCGCGTGCACCACTGCGAAAGAGGCTTGGGATATTCTCCAAGTCACTCACGAGGGTACTAAGACTGTTAAAATTTCAAAACTCCAAATGCTTACGACACATTTCGAAGAATTGAGAATGCAAGAAGACGAGACTTTTGATATTTTTATCACTAAATTGAGTGACATTGTTAATTCCTTCCATGCATTAGGAGAACCAATCCCAAATCTTAAAGTTTGTCGAAAAGTGCTTAGGTCCCTTCCTGAGAGGTTTAGGACTAAGGTAGTCGCGATTGAAGAGAATGAAAGTGAATTAAATCACCTTTCGAATAAACCTCCATTAAAGCCTAATAAAAGCATTGCTTTTAAATCTTTTAAAGAAGAATCATATGTGACACATGAGAGTGATGATGACCTTGATGAAGAAGAGCTTACTTTCTTTGCTAAAATATTCAGAAAATTTGTCAAATTTCATAAATCTGGAAATTTTCCTTCTTCAACTAGTAAGGGTAAGAATTTTAATTCTGGGGGTAATGAAAAAAAATATTTTATTGATAAATCCAAGAAACCCCAAGGTATACAATGTCACGAGTGTCACGGTTTTGGGCATGTTCAGGCAGAGTGTGCAAACACTCTTAAAAAGAAAGAGGCCAAAGGGTACAAGGCTTCTTGGGATGATGATAGTGATGAAGGTAGTGATGGGGGTTTTGAAGCCTCTAGATATTCTGTGCTTGTTGCCAACATTAAGTCTCCCACATCCCCCAAATCGATAGATCTTTCTACAACTCTTAGCGATGATAGTAAGTATGTCTCGACAGATGAAGACTGTGAGAATAGTGATGATGATATAGATTCTATTCATGAGGCCTATAATCAATTGTTTAAAAAGGCTATCAAATTAGAAAAGAATAAGAAGGAATTCATGAGTGTCATCGAGAGAATTAGTGGTGAAAGGAACAAATTTAGTGATGACATCGAATCTAAAAACATCGAGCTTGAAAAATTAAGAACTTATAACGCTAATCTGGTTGATAAGTTTGCCAAAATTGAGAGAGAGCGTATCGATGCCTTCAAGACTGTTGAAAGGTCTAAGGATAGAATTCTTGAATTAGAGCGTGACCTTAGGGAGGCCACTGAGGCCATAAAGCGTAATGAGTGTGGTGCAACCCGTATTGCCGAGATGTCACGTATATTTAGAAATAGAAGCGGCTTAGGGTTCGTTGATCCACCTTCCCTGACACCTAAGGCTAATGAGTTCGCTAAGAGGGAAATCAAGTTTGTGAAATCTGAAACTGCTAAAAATGAGGTGATGAGTGATAAATCCGAACCTTCTAAATCTCCCACCATCATTAACAAGATTTCCAACAGTAATCAAATTCCAAAGATTAATCCTATGATTTGTCATTACTGTGGTGTCCAAGGTCACATTCGACCTTTTTGTTATACACTTAGAAAAGACAATCAAAGAACAAAGGAGAATTCATTTGTATCCCCTGTTAATAAAAGTGTCCGGTATGATCAACCCAATAAGGGAAGACCTCAAGTTGTGTGTCAGTCTCCCATAAACATTAAAAATGAGAATTTTCAAAAGAAATTGGGTCAGTTGGCGAATCAAACTTCTCACCTTGTCGAGGAAATAAAAAAATTGTCAACTTTGGCTAAAGTTAATGGAGAGACTAATAAGTTTGTTGAAAGATGTACCACACATGGTCACACCTCGCATGTGGACACCAAACCAAAGCAAATGTGGAGGAGAGTGAACATGTGTGTCTAGTTCTATTTTTTATTTAAAAAAGAACTTTCTTTTATTTCCATTTTTGTTTTTCCTTTCTCATATATGTGATCCTTCGGGTCATGATCTTGTGTGTTAATGCTTTTATTTTTTATCCAAATAAAAAAATACATAAACATTCATATATAAAAAAAATTGGGCGTAGAATATTTTTTTTTAATTTAGGATGAGTAGTCATTCTTGAGACTGACACAGATGCACATCTATGGGAATGTATGCACGTTTCTTATTAAGTCCACTCTTGAGATGCATTTGGACATTCTTTGTAGCATGTTTTATGACTCTATGACTGCCACCTTTACACGTATGGGTTAGAGAGATTACTTAAAAAAGAAAGTTGATTCTCATGTATCTGGGTTTGTCCTGTCTTTTCCCTAGGCGATTGACTATTTTTGGCATCATTGTTGGATACAAAATTTTATACGTCATGCTACGCAAAATCAAAATAAGAACAAAAAAAAAATACATTTGTTGTGGTGAAAAAAAAAAAAAATGTCTATCCGGACGTTTATTGAGTAACCGGATCCATTCGGCTCTATCCAGTCCGAACGTTCGCGTTAAAAGGTGGATAGATCTTGTGAAGTCATTCGTATTGGACCACTTGCCTAGTAACCGGATCCATTCGGCTATATCCAGTCCAAACGTTCGCGTCAAACGGCATTGGGGTAAAAGAGAATACTAAAGATTATATATATTAGTGGAAAAAAAAAATCCTTTGTTGAGGGGGAGTTGTTTATTTATTTATTTGGACATAATTAGTATCGATGGGTGCTTGGTTTGACTTCGGTAAGGGGAGAGTGCTTGACGGCCCAATGGCACATGAGAATTGTCGAATATTTGGATGGTGATCTTAATTTCATATGACGTGTCACACACTTACTTCTGGCCGTGGGTTTGGAAAAAAAAGAAAGAAAGGGGAACATGCATTTTGCAACCCATGATTTTATTAGCAGCACATTTTTTTACCAAAGAAACGGCAAAAACTTTATAGTATTTTTATTGCGCTTTAGTTTTTTGTTTGAAGGAAAAAATTCATATCACATCATTCATCTATTTGTTGTTCGTGTTTTGTGGTGCCGTATACTGTTGTGTGCACCGAAAAATTCATCATTTTTTGTGCACACAGGATCAAAATATGGAAACAATATCATCCCTAAGTTTTCTCCATAATTTCCAACAATAAATCCATCATTTTCGGTGCACACAGGAACAAAATATAGAAAAATATCATCCCTAAATTTTCTCCACAATTTCAAACAATCCTTGATTTTAGGAAAAAGAATCCATTTAAAAAATCCCTTAATTTTAGGCAATACCCTAAGTTTTCTCCACAATTTCAAACAATCCTTGATTTTAGGAAAGATAATCCATTTAAAAAATCCCTTAATTTTAGGCAATAGGATGAATCATAATTTTGGGAGAGGTAACTGACATATTCAAAATATATCAAGAAAGGGTAATTAAGACAAATCACATTACAAGAGGATGAAAACATAATCCCGTAAAGTAAGGAGGATGAAGCTGGTTTGGACTGCTACTGATGTCTTTGTTGATCCTTACTTTGAAGTTTGTAGTTAATGGAGAGAAATTTTAGTTCATTTTTCCGTTTGAAGTGCCTCAATAAATGAGGAGATAATTTGGGGTGGAGTGTGTCTCAAGTAATTTTTTGTATTTTGAAAAGGGTAATTTTGTAACTTCATTAAATTTGGAATGCCTACATCAAAAAAGGGAGCCCCAAAATCAGCTCCAAAAAAGAATTGTACTATAGTATTATAACAACATTTTTCTATATTGTTGTGGTGGTGACCTCCAATCCTTCCCCTGGCTCCATTCTTGCTAGTTATCAATGTTTTCAATTTATCATGTTGCTAAGCTAGAATAAAAATTATTGCATTGTTTTATAGTATTTCGTCTGGAAAGAAACAAAAGGAAACTAGATTTTTTGAAACTAAATTTCGTCTACATAGGTTACTTTCTATGCACCGGGCTATGCACTTCTCGGCCGTCCGATCATGTTTTGGACGGTCGGGGTGCATTTGGCAATTTTAATTTAATTTTGATTTAACTTTACCGGTAAAAAATCAAAACACATCCGGGTCATCCAAAAAACAATCGGACGGGTGAGGGGTGTTGGAAAATATGTTTACTTTTTGTGATAAAATAACAAATATGCATGTAATAAAATTGGAATGCAAAACCTGGAAATCGATGAAATGAATTGTTGATCAAGGCAAGTGTTTAACACTCTGTACTTAAGACAAATTCGTCCCCCCTATACGGTGCTTACGGTTTGCATGAACGTCTATCTCCCGGCACTACTTGATCTTCACCGAACGGAAGTAGCACTCCAATCTGTTCGGTAGGCGAATCAAACTTGTGTTTGTACTCTCTCCAATGAAAAGTATAGGAAAAATCTACTTTTAAAATGATTGAATGAAGCCATATATATAGGCTAACAGGTGACTCTACGAAAAGTCACTAGAGAGAAAAAACACATTTGTTCACGAAAGGACGCGTCTGTCCACAGCGAACAGGTGCCAATGAAAAGATGTAACTCTAAATTAAATCAATTTCCATTCACACTTAAATAAAATATTATATCCATAATATTTTTTCCAACAATCCCCCACATGAATGAATTGACTTGATAACTAATGCAAAAACAATGCAAATGACAGAGAGAGAGAGAGAGAGAGAGAGAGAGAGAGAGAGAGAGAGAGAGAGAGAGAGAGAGAGAGAGAGAGAGAGAGTACAATAAGAAATCTCCTGCATGGGGTTAGGTAGCTTTTGGTTTTGAACCTCACCTTGTGAATAACTATCGGACTTACTTGCTAACCAGTGAACGCGATGTCTTGAACTGTTCAGCCGTTTGTGTAAGCCAAGACAATAGTCAACACACATGATCATTCCAAACACAGTTGGTTCTTACGGTTGTGCCCATTAGGCCCTGGAACATTGACGACTGGTTTCAGAGAGTGTTTTTTTAAAGAATTCAGCCTTAAAATTCTCATAGAAGCGGCCCCACTTCACACTCACATAGGTGTTCTCTTATTAAGAGTATCCTGCTATACCCCACTTGGATTTACCAAGGTATAAGAATCATAAAAAGTTAAAACTTAACCTAAACCACTACAGGCATCACTATTTCACCATAGGAACGAGTTGGGGAGATATCTCCTTAGTGATACTCCTAAGTCTCATATAATTTGGTTGTCCCATTGAACCTATATCTTGGGATCTCCAGTCAGCCAGGTAGCGTTGTTGTTATAGAGACTTTTAATTAATAGGTTTTAATCTCAATCCCCTCGATGATCATTTGTTCTCTAGTCAAAACTCAACTCAATGGATCCATACAAATGCTTTTGACGTTTCATTCTTTTAGTGAGAACAAATGTTTAACGGTACATGTCTATAATATAAATATTGAGACTAACCGTTCTATATGGTCCTCAATGCCTTTTCAACTACCGATGGCCATTGTATTATAAATACAGACACTGAATTGGACCACAATGGAACATCCTCTATGAAATGGCCTAGCCACTCTGGTTACTAGCTTTTGTCTAATGCAATGAGTTGATCAGAATCCATTGTTGACCATGCTATATACGCGTGAGGATTTCCAAATCACTGTTGCACTCCAATTGTAAAATTAAATCCACTCTTTGATTCTAAAACTTAAAATGGATACTTCTATCACAATACTTTATTCTTCAAGTATTGTTGGACATTTCCAATAGTGCAACAACCACTTTAACTCTATGGAAATTATAATTTTTATTTCCCCCACAATTATGAAATTAATTCAGAATCGCTCAAAATAATTTCCGTAGTTTATGACAAGTCACTGACTATGTCAAAACTCTTTGTTTTCCCCTTGTGTTTCAAGACACATCTATATGAAACAACCCCCACATTGAGTAACTCACCCAATATTGAGTAACTTTTACTCAAGTTTCACGATTTTATGCCAATGCAACATGCATTTTAAGTACCCTTTCATATTCATTGGATACTCTCCATAACATATGAAAGTATCATGTGGGCGTAGTTGTTTGATAACTACCAAATACCCAAGATTGAAGAAACTAACATGTTCGAAATCTCCATTGTCATGCCAAATTAAACATAGCAAGCCTATTTGCTAAGTTTATCGAAACTTAGTTTCGAATAATGATCAAAACCATGAATGTGAATGTTTTATGTTTCCAAATGACTTATTGAAAAGTCATAAGATCTATGACTTATTCATCAATAGTGATACCTCGGAGTACAAATACAACGGGCACACCTGTTGCCATACAAAATATTAATGTAGTGACATTTCTAGTAATTCACTCCTATTCTCGAATTAAAGAGACAAGGCTGTTAATTCCCTGGTTTTGTACTTAAAAGACTTCCAAGCGAAGGCTTTCGTGGCAAGCCCGCGTACAATTATCAAAATAGCCACATCGAATAATTGTGACTAGTTGCCATTTCCAATGGCAAACAAAAGAATAAAAGAATAGTCAAATGCATGAGTAGGCATATGATAATGTCACACTTACTACTATAAACAAGTGACGTTACTCGTGCAATCCATTCAACCATCGTGTCTTCCTTTCACAATTCGAAATTGGTGATCAGAAGTACGTAGTGTCCGTTCATCAAGATGGTCTATCGCATAGTTACATCCTTTCATGTGTGCTGTCTCCCATCAATAGTTAAAAACACTTTGCAGAGACGTGATGACTGCCAGTAACGAATGACCGGTCACAACCATTCATAAAATTATACTTGTTCCAACAACCGGGGAAAAAAAAAAAAAAAAAAGTCGGTAAACTATATATATATATTCTCCAAAAGTCAAATTAATTTCACCGACAAGAATTAGTCAATTGTGAACCAGCAGATGGCCCAAAAAAGAAGTCGGGAAATGAAAAGAAACCCAAAAATCCTGATGCTTCTTAATGGAAGGAGGTGACTAATGAATCTCCTGTTTGTCTACATTACCCCTAAGCAAAAGATAGCGTTATTTGCAACCCAAGGGGTTAAAACGTTCCTAGTGACCGTTACCATGAACCGTTGTCAACAGAAACTAACCACCAACCAGCCACAGCCTTTGATAAGGTCATGCCCCGTTTCCAAAGGTCATAAACAAAATAATGCCGCTTTCAATTAATCTCCAGATAGGTACCATCTCTTCTCTTACCCCATTGAATACTATATACAACTATTAAACAACCGGCACATGTTATTAATTCGTCACCTGTTCGAATGGCCTGAATGAAAAAAAAAATACTATTCAATAAAGAATTTAATGGCCTCTTACCCGATGCCGTAACTATTTTCCAGCGGTCGGCAATTAATTCCCCAACACTTATGGGTTGCAACTTCAAAACAGTAGAGCATATTTCATCCAAATTTTGAATGTAAATTCGAATTCTAAATGCCGAAACAACATTAGAAAGATCAAACATAAAGAAAGTCAAGGGAACGAAAATACACAAACATTGGCCAAAGATTACAACCCTTGAACCACTGAAACGTGCACAATCCGTTTTCTCTACTGACAACAAGAGGACGTGCATTACTTCTAACCATATAGAAATAAAATGTAAAGGTAACCACTAACCATGTATGTGGACACTTTTAAAAAGATACACCCATTTGGTGTAATCTCAATAGTCACATCCCTCAGTTCAAACTAGGGGTCACATCTTCACAAACAAAATGCGGTGATATTATAGAGAATCACACCCATTCAAATTCTTTTGACTGACCAGGTAAGTTTATCTTCTCCGTTTCCGCAAAGGTTCGGCCTCCCTTCAAATTGAAAATGGCAATATGCAAATACAAAGAACAAGAAATTTCGTAGACAAGCCGGAAGAACAAGACAATTCAAGGATGAAACCAAAATCTCCCGAATCTCTCTATCCACATGTACCCAACTCCTAAAGTCAAACAACCAAAGTCATGCATTAATTTAAATATGTATAATCTACTTCCATCCATCAGATCTGATAATAAGCATTACTTATAGAACCGGTGCTATCAAGTTTTGTTCTCACTCGGTAAATACTTCATTATTAAAGAACCTCAAAGTGTGGCAGTGAAACCATTATCTATTTGCACGAGAAAGTTGATACAAACATGGCTATCAAATGCAAACTGCCCATACTCAAAATTGAAATTTTGCAAACAATAATGTGTAATTAATACCCAGATAATCACTTATGAAAGGCGTAAATCAGATAATAAACTAGTTCTTTATGTGAACCGCACAAAAAGTAAATCACAAATTTGGCTTAAGATTGTTGGAAAATATGTTTACTTTTTGTGATAAAATAACAAATATGCATGTCATAAAATTGGAATGCAAAACCTGGAAATCGATTAAATGAATTTTTGATCAAGGTAAGTGTTTAACACTCTGCACTTAAGACAAATTCGTCCCCGCTACGGTGCTTATGGTTTGCATGAACGTCTATCTCCCAGCACTACTTGATCTTCGCCGAACGGAAGTAGCACTCCAATATGTTCGGTAGGCGAATCAAACTTGTGTTTGTACTCTCTCCAATGAAAAGACTCCGACTCAATGAAAGTGTAGGAAAAATTTACTTTTAAAATGAATGAATGAAACCATATATATAGGCTAACGGGCGACTCTACGAAAAGTCAACAGAGAGAAAAGACATATTTGTTCACGAAAGGACGTGTCCATCCACAGCGAACATGTGCCAATGAAAAGATACAACTCTAAACTAAATCAATTTCCATTCATACTTAAATAAAATATTATATCCATAAATTTTTTTCCAACAAGGGGTGCATAACATGGTGCATATCACCCACCCCAATTCCGATGTTACCACGTTTTCGTAATTTTAAGATTTACTGAAGTTGTATTTATTCCTTGTCCCGACCTCTCATCCGTAATAATCTTAGGATCCGAATTCCATAGGAAACCTTATAGATTGCAGCTCAATAAACTCAGCCCACAGCCCATTACCCATCTGAGTTCTGTTCCCTCCATTAAAATCAGGTTTTAGGTTTTAAAATTTCTAGCCCATATATACCAAACGGTCCAGTAAATGTACGGGCCGAGACCCAGTATGGTGTATATAATAAGAGGGTTTTATGGGCCGGTCCAAATTAGGACCCCCTCTTCCCACAAACTCCAGGCCGACTTCAAAAGAGCATCGATAAGGTTTTTTTTGAAGTTTCCTGCCAAAATTACCCATTCTCTAAAACTCGACTCTCTTGGTCCAATTTACCGGCGACTAGCCGTCTCCCCAACATCTCACCCACGATCGTTCCCCATGTCCCTCCTCCTCTGATCTCTCCGCCGTCGTTGTCTTCCTTGTCATCAGCCGTGAAACTCTAGCCTCTTCCTTCCTCCTCTGATCTCACCAATGCCGCTCAGTTTCTGATCTACCTCCTCCTCGCCGTCGTCGGACTCCACAGCCTCTTCCGTCTCCTCCACACCACTGCGAATTTTTCCAAATTTCAGAAAAAATGTGCCCATATTGTCAAGGTATTTGATTGGAACAAGGTATACGTATGCATAAATTCGCGCCCAAAATTGCAGTAGATTCAAAAATTCGGAGCGCTGCGATTTTTATAAATCTTGTAAAATTGAAATCCTCCACTTTTCCTTTGTTGGGTAAAGTTGCCTAGAATGACCATGGAATCATTAAAAATGGAGATTGGAAAAATTTGCAGGGAAAAAAGTCGCACCCAAAATCCGCAAGGTAAAAATTCGCACTCAAAATTCACCAGTCGGAAAAATGAATAAAGATATAGTAAGAGAGAACATAGACTACTGCTCCTTGATAGAAAGCTCATAAATGCACCTAAACATGAGAACAAAAGTAAACAGTGGTTTCCCGATTCGACAAATTGTAGGGATTGAGAATCCAATTCGAGAAATTGTTCCCACATCTATCCAACGTACTAGATTCTCTACTGTTCCGGCACCATAGGCGGCTCGTCGAAACCCTCTATCTTCCGGCAAAGAAGGTCCCCTATTTTAGCGTGGCCGGTTTCGAGATCCAAGGAGAAGATGTGGCAGTAATCGAACAAAGACGAGAGTGGGAGGTTGTTCAGTGGAGCGGCGACGTGCGAAGGCACAACGAGAATGCAAGTACATCGTCGGAGCAGCTTCCTGTGGCTGTGGTTGAGGCTGGTATGGAGGAGAGAAAAAGATAACAGAGGTAGGCTAGATGTGAGAGTTAGTGGGATGGAGAGAGAGAGAGAGAGAGAGAGTGTTTTGGAGAAGTTGGGACAAAACAGTACCTTTAATAGGTAATTAGACTTGACAGGAATTAAATTTTCTGTTTAACCTTAATGGGAATTAAGGAACCAAATTTTAGACCTGGATGTAATTTTTTGATATAATAATATAACCCAGCCAATTCACTGGGCTGAGAGTTTTTCAACTTGCACAATTCTATGTAATTCTGATAGGGGAGGATTGCATTATCTGGAATACCCTATGATTGGATATGCAGATAGTACTTGTGGATATCCGCCCGCTAGAGACGTGTAGACCGTCATGCAGCGAGGCCATTTTGCGAAACATGTGCCTTTCTTTCGATAGTGCCTATAGCGGGTTTAGATCACCACTCAGTTTTAGAAAAACCAAAAAATCATAAACGGGTATATATTCTCAGTTTTGGAGCTAAGGTATGGAGAGCGAATGTGTTAGGCACCCCTCTCCACTCAACCAAATAGTTGGCCTCTACTATTTCGATTGACTGGCTTTAAAAATGCTTTTTCCAAACTCATAAAAGTCACATGTACATTTTCATTAAACCACTTTTACTTGTGAAAGAGCAACTCATTTTCGTGAATGAAAACGAAACCCACGATAGTTGGAAGTAATACACAACCCGTGTTAAATGCAAGTATGATGCCATGGCCGTTCAATTATGGAGCAAGCCATGCATTTATAGAGAATCAAACTCGCGACCGTCCCTATAAAGTAGCGGCTGTGACTGTATAATACATTAATACTTGAAATCCCAGAAATATCAAAGACTTGCATAAATCTAAATAGGGGCTTAGGAATACTAAAAAGCAATTTAGGGGCTTGCAAAGTTATTCTCACGTTGTCCCGCAGCTAGTTGAGTTGATTTTGGGCTCGACCTTGCCTTTGGCAGACCTTTGGTATGGTTGTGTCCCATATGCTAAAAGATGTTGCAGCTACAGATTTATGAAGTCCCTAGGGAGCACGTGCTGAAACAAAGGCACAGTCACAAAAATCGGAAAATGGTGTGACTGACTGTGGAATTGATGGGACCGCCGTGGAAATGAAATGCTGGCCGACTGGTCTTTTGATTTTCTAGTTCTGCAATGAATCCTAATATTTGTGAGGACATCTCTGAACACCTAGAATCTTCCATGCCATGCCTTGGCCCTATCATAGCCTTGCTTTGTTCTATTGAGTCTCAAGGTGGGAAGCTTAGTTAATTCACGTAGTCAAATTGGGATTCCTACACTGTTTTATAGTTGGCTAAGGTTGTTATGTATTGAATACAGGAGTGTCATATGAACAGAAAAACAATTCAGAAAGTACTTGGAATTTAAGAATGAGCAGCTTTCTGGGCCATTGATTCTCAAATTATGCGTACTTTCTAGGTAGTTTTTTTTTACACTTGACATTTTTGTAAATAGCGTCAGCGTAAGTGCCTTCAGACTAAAAAAAGAAGTGAGGCATGAGCAAGGCGCTAATATGTGTACGAGCATGCACAAACGACATACATAGTGATACACACTACGAGCTTCGAAAGTTCATAATTGCATAACTAACAAACCAAATGCGTAACATTTTCATGGTACGTACAACAACTTTCGCACGCGACAAAGTACAATTTAACCAAAGGTATAAAGTTGTATTTAATAAAGTACACATCATGCTAACAATCAAAGGACTATACAATTTGTTGTCTTCTCTGGTTGTTCTCACTGTCCGTTTCAAAAGCAAAAGCCAAGCAACCAAACCAGATTAAGATTGCCATGTGCAAAAAGAGCGCCCTAAATTGCCATTCAAGCACGTAATTAAACAGGTAAGCTGCCTTGCATGAGTTACACTCGTAGCACAGCTTGTCCTTCTGGTTGTTCCAATTAAGACAATTGTTGTCTCGGTGATACAGTCCTAAATTCGGGTATGATCCAAGTCTTGTTGATGTCTTGAAACCAGCAATAAACAAGAGGAGAACAGCAACCTTCCTGCAAAGTGAGGGAACAAAAGCAAAAAGCACAAGAAGAAAGATTAAATTAATCATTATTTTTAGAAACAAATTTAGTTAACCGTAATACAGGAACTTAACTAGCATACAAATTCCTAAACCTATGGCATGATTACCGGGAATGAGTAGATGCTAAGGCTCGAATTGTTTCATTGCAAAATAACATTTGAGCAAATTCTTGTCACTTTTTGCTCAATAGCAGAGCGTTTTTTCCCCCCTAAAGAGGTGTGAAACGTAGTTACTTAACATTGTGAACGTCGATTTTGTCTTCAAAAGTTATTATTCTGAATGCCAATGGTTAGTCGCCTGCAATATCTTTACACTTCCCAAATCTAATTTCCAAACACAAACCCCTTATTTCTTATTCTAAAAAAAAATTACTCTGACAACAAATATTTTCTCATTGCTTGAGATAGAGTAGTCTCGGGAGGGATGCACGTGGAGGTACGGATTGATGAGATTAGGTGATCGACTCAAGGGGAGACTCGACCACGCGTTGTGGGACCACCGAAGACCTAAGTTCGATTTCATGTTAGATTTTGTGGAGGGTTCTAACATATAAACAATTGCTAACTGGTGGAATATATAGCCTCTGGATTACATTAACCCTATTATGGCTTAATGAGCAATGTGAGATAAAATCTAATACGGAGCCTAATGCAAGGTCATGATAGGAACTCAACGTAAATCTCGAGCCGCGACGTAAACTGGAGATGAATGTGCAGATATGCATCCTTAACGAAAGTCTCTTCGAGCCAGAGGAAAAACAAGAGATTAACACAACGGAATACATGTTTTTTGATGCCTAACCATAAAACTCCCAACAGAACTTGCATTTTAAGATTTTAGAATTAAGAGAAAGAGGGATGGAAGGAACCTGGAATTGTATATGTTTGTCATGCTTTTCGCGAAACTTTTCTCGAACAATACACGCCTAAAAAACACTTCAATCGTTGTCATTCACAATAAAGTTTTTGGCCCATCGCGGATATTTTTGAAGTTGGTAAACCGCATCAATCTTTTTTCTATCATCATTATTGTTCGGTCCAAAAAACTCGCCCGGCCCAGCAGTTATCATCATTGTCACCAGAAGGATCAGCACTACGGTAAATTTTTTTTAATTTTTTATTTTTTGCACGGGAAAAGAAATTTTATTGCATCAAATAAGATAAATACAATAAAGGGAAGGGGAAGTAATAAGGCATCAAAACGAGAGGGAAAGTTCCCAATTAGGTTGGCACCAAACCCTCATGACAATCAGCACTATGGTAATGACAAACATTGTCATGCAGATTACTTGTATCTCCTTTACTCCCGTTGCAATCCCAATCGCGCCTATTTGTAAAAGAACAAACACGAAGGTCACGAAACCCATGTCGTGTTCCAGATGTGGATGGTTACAATCCGGATTGAATGTAGCAAGTGTAAAATAGAGTCGTGTTCGTTGTATTAGAAAAGATAACCACACGGCCAGCGTAAATGAGCAGATCTAGAATTAATGAAGATTCGATTAAAATTGCCAGTATTCCCAAATGGTATTAACTTGCATTTGAAAGAGTTGCCATTTGTAGACAGTTTAGATGATACACAGCATTGCATTTTAGACAATATTTGGAATATTAGCAGCCAGAGTAAAATAGATCGCATTAACGCACTTAGCATTTATTTTCATTAGCAAAATACTCAAAATAGCACTAGAAGATTTTCATTTCATGTAGTTGGTGAAAGGATGTCCGGGGATTCACTCTTATTGGCCTGATGTACTTAGGCAAATAGAGGGATTTCCGGGACCTCAATTTAAAGGTTTTTATACATTTGAAGAAGCATCCGCATATGCATCACATCACATCATGTTAGACAGCTTGTGTTTATCAGTGATAAAACTAGGCAGTTAATTACACAGCAACACATGGGGGGCGTTTGGTAATGTTTTTGTTTCTTGTTTTTTGTTTTTGTTTTCAATTTTTTTCAAAACTGAAAACAAAAATGTGTTTGGTAAGTTATTTATGTTTTGTGTTTAATAAAAACGTTTTCAAAATTTCTGCAAATTTTCAAAACACAAAAATGGTGATTTGCTTTGTTTTTAAAATAGGGTCGTTTAAAAACAGAAAAACAAAAACAGAAATTTTATTACCAAACATGTTTTTTTCTTTTTGTTTTTATGAACAATAAACATGATTCTACTTTTAATTTTTTAGAAACAAAAAACAAAAAATAAAAACGTTACCAAACAGCCCCATAGAAACTGCATCTGCATCTAGCAGTCAAATTAATTTTTGCAATCATTGAGAAAGCATGACATTCTCATTTTAGACAGTTGAATGATAAAGTTAGGCAGCAGCATGAGCATATTAGCTAGCTAGAAGGTAATATTAGACAGAAGCAAGAATTCTCTCTTTTTCAAGACTCTCATATTAGAAGTCTTAATGATAGAATCAAAGAATTAGAATTCGCCAATAAACATATTTTTGCTATTAGAAGACTAAAAGAATCAAGCAGCACTTGACAGAGATCAATGGAGGAAAAGGATTCATGTAACCGACCCCAATTGATTTGGGACATAAGGTTCGGTTTGGTTTGGTTTGGTTAGAAGATTAAAAGAATCCAGTGGTGATACCTTCAGAGGAATGAGCAGAAAAATGAGTGATATGGAGTGTGGTGAGAACCTAACTAGGTTTTTCCTGCCCAAATCTATCACTTGACACCTTACCTCCAGAAGTTAAAATTGCCATTGGTGAGAAAGCTAAACAGTCAGCCCTTTCATTTTTGAAACCTTTGTCATCCTAGCCAGCACGACCAATCCAGGCCTCAAAATTTCATGGGATACACTTCATCTTAGTGAACATTGCAGGATCCAGTGTTCCAAAGAGTAACCTAGTTACCTGCATCGACATTCTATTGGGTAAAGTAGATTGTACATGCAATCTTATCTATTTATTTCTCAAAGCTTGAATCGACTTGTGCACCTTTGTCCCAATCAGAAGGAATTACATGGACAAAGATGTGGAGATAAGAATTTCAATACTCTTGGATTAAGGTCACTTAAAACTATTAGTTTTAGACAGTCCGTGACAAGTTGAAGATTGAGTCCTACAAACCTCAGATGAAGATTTAGCGTATGAGCGGCAAGAAGAATTTTGATGCAGTCAAGATGGAAGATCAGTTTTTGAGGATGAAGGGAACACGCCCCGGCCATAAAAAAAAGAGCTTGATAGGCTGTTTTATATTCATTTTTATGGTCTAATAGGATATTTTCCTATTCTGCACTTAGGATTTCTTATTTTGGTGTTTTTTTTTTTTTTTTTTTCCAGTTTCCGTAGTTGTAATCTAAGTCTTGGGAGGTGTGGTGTAAATAGCAGCTATGTTTTGTCAAAAAAACAAAAAGAAAGCTACTGCAAAATTGAAAGTTTGGATCAACTGCTTACAAATGTTGAAATATTCGAGATATATGACGAGGGACAAAGAGACAGGATTCCAAAACTCAACCAAAGCACTGATCGGTAGGGAGCGGACCGGGAATCGAGCCTTGTTCCAAGAACTGCAACCCAAACACAACCACAATCGCAAGCAATGACAAGTACGATAGTCCTTCCACGGCCCCTAGTAACCCAAACGGTCCGTTAGGAAGACCCGACCCGGTTTTGGACTTGGTGTAAATTGACCAACCCACTATTCCCACCACAATCAGGTAACTCACACCTTCTAGTGCACCTATGGAGCCCCCTGGGCCTGGTGGGAGCCCGCAGCCCGTTGTTTTTAGCGTGTAGAGAGACCATCCGATCACCGGTGTTGAGATCAGGCCACCGACGATTGCTATTTTGTCTACGTTGCCATTGCCGGTCTCGCTGTTCTCTTTGGTGGCCATGCCCAACACCTTGAGTGGCACGTATGACGCAGTTTTCCTGCATACGATGGGAGAATTCCGGTGCCGTAGTTGTGGGCGAGAAGTGGGAGGTGGAGAGAGGAGCAACGTCTTCGAGGCGTTCATTTTCAAAGGACTGATGTAGAGATGAGGGATACACAATCTAGATCTCTCTTGAGTAATGATGTGTAGAGAATAGATGATCACCACTCACCAGAAGAGAATGGGAAATGAACGGGTAGGAGCCCTGTCCTGTTCCCATTCAGAAGGACCTTATCCTCGTTTGGGAGCGATGATGGAATATCCACCACCCGTTACTTTGGGTCAATATGGGAGGAGGCCCACGTTATGTATTTTTTGGTACCTGCGAATGTTTTGGGAGGTTACCGTAGATAGTAACGTGAATGTTAACTTTTTTTAACACTAGTTACGTACCAAAATTATACGTAAGACGTGAATAGTGAATTTTGAAAACCACAACTGTTTGTAACAATTACACTAGTAACGTACCAAAATTAACAACTGTTTGCAAGAACAAAAGTGAAGATTGCGAAACGCAATTCGCGTTCCAAATGTGAATGGGTGCAATCTGAATCGCCAGGGATGAAAAGATTGATAGTATTGGTGAGGTAGTACCCTGAAAGTATAGTACTTCCGATGGCGAGAAATGTCAAAAGAATGCGCCCAGTTGTTGCTGAAGTTTTGGTGGCCATCTGCTTCTCCTGTTCGATTTTCGTAAGGGATGATTTTACACGATTGTTGAATTTGATCCTGTGGTTAGCATAAGCAAATTGTCAATGTTTGACCCCGGCCCCCAAATTGGCATGAGCTGGTGGTTATTCAGTTGTGGTTCTTAAAATGTCTTCTTGTTTTGGAATTTCTTTAAGAACACGGCGATTCGTACGGACAAATCGCGTACGCAAAACGTACGCAGTCCATCTCAAGTCTCAACCGTCCATGCATAAAATCAATAATCTGGATTTAAATAAACTATTTGCACAAATAGTTTAAGACTATTTGCGCGAATAGTTTATTTAAATTCGGACCATTGATTTCATGTACGGATGGTTGAGATGCACCGTTCATATGACGTACACATGCCTGCGTACACAAATCTTTTGTTTTTCTTTAAAAGCGGAGAAGATGATAATTTACTAATCTTTGAACCATAATTACAAGATTTTTTTTTATTATGACCGATGATTATAGTAAAAATTAAAGGGAGGGAATTTCAAAAAAACAATACAAAAAAATGCAAGCGACTAATTCTGCCTACGCAAGGCATAAGCCGCATAAGGCATCGGCAAAATCATACTTTTAGCGACGATGAACTCAAATGCATCGGCAAGCTATTCGACAAACCGAGTTTTACTGAGCTTATTTACTAAACGAGCCTAAAACTCAAGCACGAGCTCGACTCAATGAGCCGAGCCAAGCCACAAACAACTCGGTTCGTTTGGAGTCCTAGATGGCACGATCTAAATTCTCTCCACAAATTAAGCTGGGTTTTTCAAAAGATAAAATCACCTGATTTTATCATCCATTCAACTCATTTGATAAAATGTGGTATTTGCTAAAATGAATTCACTATAGATTAGGGAAGGACATAATATGAATTTACGAATTTGCCCCTGGCCCCAAAAAGAAAGTACAATTATTACTCATATATGGTGGGGCCCTTCAAGAAAAGAAATGACGAAATGGTAAATGATGCATTTGGGTGGTGATTTAATCACACTTGGATTTTATCTAATGAGAAAGAGAGTGATTTTATCAAGTGCTTTATTTTATGAAAAATCCCATAAAATCTAACGGAAAACTCGGCCCAGATATACGGAAACGGTCCGGACCAATAAGGCCCAGTTCATCAAGATCTCTTTCAAACTTTCGTTCACCCAAAACTTCAGTGACCCATTACGAAAACCCTTGATTCGGCCCAAAGATATCCCCATTGCAGTCGTAGACCCATTTTCCTTGGGGTCGGGTGTGTTCGCTTCCACCAAAATCCGGACTTAGGAATCCTGTAGTGCGGAGCCGAACTACAGGATCCCCGGATCCCCAAAATCCACCACAACATTTTGATCTTTTTTTACGTTTATGGAGAATGCTTGTCTACCATGTAGAAGTTGGACTGAACCCGTATTCTATCCAGCCCCGACTCCATTTCAAGGAAATTTTAGGTATTCAATATACTTGCATATTTGGGTGTCTTTAATAAGGGAAATGATTTCCATACCCCCCTTTTATCCCCCACACACTCCTTTTTTTGTCTTTATTCAACTTGAAATTACCAAATTACCCTTACTTCAAGAGTCACATTTTCCATATGAAGGGCAATTTGGTAATTTCAGGTTGAATAAAGACAAAAAGGAAGTGTGTAGGGATAAAAGGGGGGGTGTGAAAATCATTTTCCTTTAATAATTGACGAGCTCTAAAACATAAATGAAACGGATCATTGAAAAATGGGGTCAGAACTAGACCGGACTACACAGGTGAAGTCCAACCACTTCACGGCAGGGAAGCCTTCTCTTCTTTTATTATCACGCCAATCATTTTGATCGTTATGATTTCTTTGCCAAAAAGAAATTATGGGTACACCATTAATTTAGTGTACATCAAATTTACATCACTTTGTGTAAGATCTATTTTTAGGTTCCATACAAAGAATCGGAACCGTTCAATTTGTTTTGAACTCGTAAAAATTTCAACTCATTAGGTATTGGTAAGGCCTTGATCGATTTTCCTCCCTAAATTTGCCACACAAAAAAAAACTTAACAAATCGATCAAACAATTACCGATATATATATGAATGAACTGATTTTTAACAACGGTTCCTAAAACAATATTCTGAAGAAATTATCCTACATGTAAAATACTTATCTTTTGCGTAAGATAATTCAGACCGTTGATTGGTAAACGAAGGCTGTAATGGCTCACAACAGAAATGGATTTACAGGTAGGGCATTTGGCCAACTAGTCACCTAGGTGGTGCTGTGGTGAAGGCCTGTCTTATTCGGACAATAACTATGCCTCAACCGGACATTCCACAGCGGATCGGGAACCTTAATGGTCACGTCCATGGAGTGTTGCTACACTGGTCACCCCTTCCCACACTTTTGCAGTTCAAAAAAAAAAAAGCTCACTACAGGTTCCCGAGCCCCTAACAAATTGAGACGGATAGTAACTCTTCTCAAAAGTCTTCATTCTTGCGTCACTTGATTAGAACTTGGTCATTCGACTTGTTGTAGGCAAGTTGTGTTTGTTTCATAGTTTTTAGACTTCTAGCTTTGTTTTGTAATCATTACTCTATTTCTCTTTCTAGTTATTATCCATATCTTCAATTATTACTCTCATTATCTTTCTCTGTCTCTGTCCACTTATTATCTATCTCTAATTATTACTCTCATCGTCCCTCCACTCATACCCCCTATCTCCAAAGTAAACTAAACTAAAACTACTAAACCAACAAGGCCTTTTTTGTCTTTTTCTATTCTATTTATGTTTTTAGGTAATTGTACTCTTTATGCCATTTTAGATAATTTATTATGTATGAAAGGGATTGAAAAAGGAATCTTATTTCTAATGACCTATTTAGGGGGTGCCACAACTCCCAAAACGTAAAGGCATCCACAGTGAACTCTCTATATTTGGCTCCTAACACAAAATCGGATGTTGTCGTGTATGAGAACCTGAGTTCGTCAGTTAGGGCTCGAAATCAGGGCAAAATAATCAATTGGATTACATCGACGGCGGCTAGGGCTCTAATTGGGCGACGTTTGCTGATGGATTAGATCGGCGACGATTACTAATTTCGTTGATGACTGATGATTCACCATCTTTGATGAGATAGTGGTCATGTCCCACGAGATAATCAACCGAAGTACACTATCCTCTTTCAATCAGCACCGACAAGATAACAAAGCGATCCCATTCCTTCAACAAGCTACATGAATCGGCTGAGAGAGAATCTGAGAAAAGGAGAGAGAATTTGAGATTCGGAATCGGTGGAGGTCGAGATCGGACGAGGTTGAGAATGTTGAGGACAGAGGGGTAGTTTGGGTAGAAAAATAGGAAACGGAGTTCCCCGAGCTTTTTGGAAACTGGGTCAGAGCGCGCCGTTCATGGGACACCTATTTAGGAGCGGCTTGGCGTTTCCTCTATCCCATTTCGGAACTCAACCCAAAGGGACATTGGTCTTGATTTAGTTCCTTTTGATGGGCCAGCCCAAGTGGAAGTTGGCTCTAATCTATCAGAATATCAAAGCAATAGTTGGGAGTCCAAACGGTATATGCTCCCAAATTTATCTAAGGCCCTCTCATGGGGTGAGTTTCCGAGTAGATTTTATGAGATAAAATCTCAGATTTTATCTAAAAACTTCCTCACTTGATAAAAGCTTAGCAAGAGATTTTATCACTTTTTGACAAAAATCAACTAAAATCAAGTGTAGATTTTATCAAGTGAGACAAACATGTGATTTTATCTCACTTTGATAAAACTCCCTAAAATCAAAAATCTCATTTTATCTCATAAAATCTACTCGGAAACTCACCCTAAAGGCATTAACATCTTGGTTGGCCTTAATCCAAGAGCATGCAGATGCGAAGAAAAGAACATCCTAGAGGTCATCACTTCTTTTGAGGAGAGATCTAAGAGCTAAAACTTGTAGTCCGTTCTGAATACTCCTAAGATTACAACAGTGATATAAGGGTGAGTTTTTCATTTGATAAAATGAGGTTGAGGTGATAAAATGAGGCTCATTTTATCAAATGAGTTGGGGAGGTGATTTTATCTCCAATGAATCTAGACATTAAAATGAACCAGATTCATTGGAGATAAAATCACCTCCCCACCTCATTTGATAAAATGAACCTCATTTTATCACCTCAACCTCATTTAATCAAATGGAAAACTCACCCTAAGTAACCTAATTTATTTTTTCGTCTTTACTTGATTGTTTTTCCAATTTCCTACTTTTTTCTTAACTTTTTGTGTATTATTGATTTATCTCCACGAGAGAAATCAAAAGAGTAAAAAAATTATGATCGAAGTACAATTTTTGAATAAAAACAAAAATAAGTCGAAAAGACAGATTTTAAAACTTATTTTCCGTTTTATTCAAAAAATTGAGAGGTCTAATCATATTCTTTTACTTTTTTTATATTCCTCTCATAGAGACAAATCAATAATATATATAAATTTATTGTGAAAGTAACAACGGCGGAAAAAAAATCAATTAAGGATGAAAAATCAAGCCAAAAGTGCTAAAAATTGAAAATTTCGGATAATAAAATAAAAGTCATAAAAAAATTCCCAATTCCTCTTGCGGAGATAAACGAATAATTCATAAAAATTTAGTGCAAGATAACAAACGATAATTTTTTTTTTTGTTTTGAATAAGGCAATTCCAAAAGTCAAGTGATGTATTTTAAGGAAGCTATCCCGGCTCTTGTCATAGAGCCCCCACAAACTGTTTTTTTGCTTTATTCTGTCTTTTTCTATTCTGTTCATAGTTTTAGTTAATTGTTCTCTCTATGCCGACAGTTTTAAAACATTGGTTTTTTTTGTATGAAAGGGATTGCAAAAGGAATCTTATTTCTAATGACCTTCAAAAGGAATCTTATCTCAACATTATCAATCACCATCTTACAATAAATTAGGATCAATTCTACCAAAAAGAAATATTGTTACTTTAATAATCATTAAAAAATCTATTCACGATAAGGTTCTAGAAGATTGTATACATCAGTATTAACTTGATCAAACATCGGCAAATAAATGATCAAGCCGCTTTTTATTAAAGATATGGAATTGTATACAAAATTATTTTACATTTTTTTTCTTTGGGGCCAGTTGTAACAACCCGAAAATTCTAAACCTCAAAAGTAAATAATGTCTCCAGTATTACAATCAAAGGGCCCTAAAACCACAAAAATGCAATGATCTTAAAATCCTCTTAAATAAATAAATAATGCTCCAAAAATCTCTAGACAACAATATAGTCCTCAAAATGCTTCAAATCCGGTCTCCACTATTCTACTCCGCACCTGCCACATAAACTATGCGGGAAGTATACGATACTTCCAAATGCCCGCAGGCCACATAAACCAATAATACTCTGATTCCCTGTAGGGCAATTAATCAACCATAACTCATTTAATTTTTCCGGATCCGGTGGGCTTGCACATGTACTAATCTGCTCTATGATAATCAGCAGCACAACATGACATACCACATTTCACAAATATAGTAGTATTACTAAAGTCAATAATGAGATCACAATAACAAAAGATAAGAGTACAAATGGGGACGACAAATAAAAATTACTCCGGAGACTTATAATGTATTGTATACTTCCGGTACCTCAAATGAAAAATCGTGGCCGTTGGACATCTAAACCTCGTTGTTATAAATATCATCTTATAATTTCACCGCCATCGGACTAAGCCTCACCGGTGATCTCGTATGATCACCTTCCTATAAAGCCTAAGCTTTCTCGGCCAGAAGGCCACTGTTTTCTCTTGGCCGGATGGTGCAAATGCACTATAAAGGAAAATACTACTTGCAATCAAACCCATGCAGAGCTGGCTCAAAAATTTCGAGGGCTGGAAGCGAACTGATTACATGAGGCCCACTCTATGTTTTGCAAACAAAGGTCGGTCAATAAAGAGTCTTTATGAAAATCATTGCAAAAAATTTACCATTACAAAATATGAACGCATACTTATGTAAAAATAAACAACCATCATAAGACTTTAAAATCCATTATTTATGTATGAAAGGCTTAAACAAACACTATCCAGGCCTAGCTAATATACATATATAAGGGTAGTAAAAAATTAGAAGCCCCCATTTTAAACAATTTTTGTAGGTCTAAAGCACAGGCTTCTTGGACTTTGCCCTTAAGCCGGCTCCGAACCCATGTATGAGTAAATTATGCAAAGCACCCTCTCTCTCTCCCTCTACTGTTAAAAGCCAAGGGGAAAAAATGAGAGAACAATGAAAAGGATTATTTGGTGGTGGTGGGTGTGTTGGCCGAATGATGAAAAGGGAAGCGGTGGGGTGATATAAAAGAGTGGTTAGTTTTAGGCCAAAATCTATTGGGGTATTGTTTTGTATGGGTGTGGGTAATATACAGCGGTTTAAAGAAAGCATTTAGAGGTTGTGTGGCTTTGGCATTGGCTGGGGGAAAATAGTGACAAAAATGGAGAACCCAAATTGATGGGTTGGAAACAAACACACTTAGGAATTACCCAAATAAACTACTTGCCTCCTTTGGCAAAAAAACTTAAACCGGTTTTTTATTTTAATTTTGACTTTATTCAAAAAATAATTAATTTTCACTATAATTTCATACTTGTTAGATTCGTCTCGTTGATTGAAACTAATAAACCATAAAAAAAATTGACGCAGAACTAATAAATGCAATTTTTTTTTAAATAAAAACAAAACGAATGCCAAAGGGCAAAATGCTACTTGACGAAATTGAGAGAGATGGGAAAGGCATAAAGTTTACCCAAAAAAAGCTAAAGGCTACTTGATAAAATTGAGAAAGATGTAAAAGGCATAAACGTTTACTGGAAAAAAGCTAAAGACTACTTGACAAAACTGAGAGATGCGAAAGGGTGGTACAGCGTCATCGGGATGTAATGTACCCTTTTTTTTAATCAAAAGAAATTGTAAATTCTTGAAGCAATCTATGGGCACTAGAAGTTGCAAGTTGCAGGAGATTTTCACTTTGTTCGGTTTGGTCTTTGAAGACCAGTTTCTATTTTTTTAAGTGGGCCTCCCTACATGCAAACACTATTTTCTCTTTCCTCTCTATTTTAGGAAATTATACCCTAGTGCACACTTTGTGAGATAGATCCGTGGGATCCATTTTAAAGACCCATACAAATGATTCAAGTCGTCCATTAGTTCTAAAATTATTCTTTAAGTCATCCAGAAAAAAATCAGGTCAATTGGATAATTTTAAGTATTTGATCCAGTTGTCTAACTTTCTTTCAAACTTCTGTCAAAATTCAAGATCCTAAATTGTGAATGAATAATTAGAGGACCGATCAACCACTTATGATTTTTTTGAACGATCTGATTTCTTAGGAGTGAATCAAAAAATTATTTAAAAAATCAATGAATGGCACGGATCATTTGCGTGAGTCTTCAAAAAGGGTCCCACGAGCCCATCTCGCACAAAGTGCGCACTAGTGTAGCATTTCCTAAAATGGGGAGGAGAGAGAAAGTAGTGGCTGCATGTGGGGGTCCCACTTGGAAAAGTGAAAACCCGGTCTTTGAAAACCATATCAAATAATTGTAGGCTCTCTCTTGTGTTTAGTTAGTGGTAGAGATGGAAAATTGAATTTGTGAGTGGGTGTGGAGCAGTTATTTGTTAAGGGGATAAGTGTTTTCATTTAGGGTAATTATGAGAAATAAAGTTTGACACAATAACATTACACCATTTTGTGCTTCCCTTTATATGTTAGAATAGATACTTGAACCCATATCGAGCTGCAACAAATTGTCTAGAATCTGTGCTTGAAACATAATTGTCACTACTTTTTAAAAATCAAACTTGTCTGTCAGTATCTTATCTCTTATCACGGACAATATTGTTTGAGCTGAAACTTGGGCTTGCGTTTGGGCTTCTCCTGGGCCTTTTATGGGCTTTGGTTTATATGTGGGGCTTAGGGATAATTATCGGGCTTGAAAATGTTGGAATGATCTTTTTTTTTTGGTACACTGGAAACAAAACAGAAACTAATGACGCTCAAAAGTCACTCCTCGCATGTCCGCCTCGAGGAGTGGGATAATCTCTTCCATCGGGATAATATGCGATACCATCTTGTCCTCTTGATCTGCCCCTATGTTAGCCAGTCTGTCAGCTACCTTGTTGCCCTCAGGGAGTGTGTGCTTAAGGCCACACTCGGTAATCTCCATTAAAGCCTTGCACTCCTTGATCAAGATCAGATGTGGGGAGTGCTCTGGGTGGTCTCCGTTGATAAGAGCTATGGCAGCAGTGGAATCCGACTCAATCTCCAAAGCTTCCATTCCTTGATTATGAACCAGCTCTAGACCTTTGAATAATCCCCATAGCTCGGCTTCGAGGCTTGTGCAGTTCTCCAGGCGTCCCAAGAATCCCACAATCCAATGCCCCCTTTCCTCTCTAAAAACCCCACCATAACCTGTTTGTCCTTGGTTTCCACGGCTACACCCATCAGTGTTCAACTTCAGTTTTCCGGTACCTGGAAAGGTCCAAGAAATAAGTCTCACTGGTCTAGAATTCACACAAGGATTAGATAAAAAACTTTGAGTAATTTCATATGCAAACAAAGTACTGCTGGAAACTATATCAACGGTATTAAAAGAAGCATTCTAAAAAACGTTCTATTTTGAGCTAGCCACAGTTTCCATAGAGTAACAACAACTAGAACACTAGAATGGTAACCCCTGGCTTGGAACTGATGTTACTGTGTAGCCATGATCTCCATTCCTCCAAATCGCTCGCTTGAGGTCCCTGAACGTTTGCAAACTGCAACCAAACATTAGCACTCAAAATACAATAAAAAAATAAGTGTTTCAAATCCTCTCGTGCTCTATTACAACGAGTGTAAACATCACTGTCAACCAAACCACGAATCAATCTTTGGTGATTAGTGAGAAGTTTTCCATGCATGCACATCCAAAGAAAACTTTGGAGTTTAGCTGGTATCCTAAGCTTCCAAATCCATTTCCATTTAACATTGGAGATGTGACTGCCCATAATATGATTATAGGTGGATTTAACAGAAAAATTCCCATTGTTCGAAAGAGTCCAACAAGGGGAATCGTTAACATTGGCATTCTTGGGGATCAACACATTGGAAATAACATTGGCAGCATTGTCATTAACCACTTGGTGGATAATAGGCATGTTCCAAGCCTTGGTGGCAGTGATGAAATCTGCTACCATGGACTGGTCCGAAGTGGACACATCAGGAGAATCTGCAAGATTTGTGTCCCCACACCATCAATCATGCCAAAAAGAAATGTCCTCTCCATTACCCACCAACCATTTAATGTTATTCAAAACAATGCTTCTAGATTTGATAATTCTCCGCCAAACATGGGATGCTTTTCCTTTTGACTGGCCAATCTTTAAAGCAATGATGATTTAGGTATTTCTTATGGAGAAGTTGAATCCACAAAGGGAGTTTCTCAGTCATGATTCTCCATCCAAGTTTGGCAAGAAGTGCAAGGTTGGTGTCTTTAGCCTTTCTAATCCCAAGGCCAACCTCATGCTTAGCACAACAAACTGTATCCCAATTGATAAGGTGGATTTTCTTTTTATTGTCCTTGTCCCCCTAAAGAAAGTTACGATTAATGCGATCAATGAGATTTAGGGTGGTGGAAGGAAGAGCATCCATTTGCATGGAGTAGTTAGGGATGGTGGAGGTGATAGATTGGACAAGCGTGGTGCGACCCATAAAGTTCAAGGAGTCAGATTTCCAACCCGCAAGCTTTCTATTGAGGCGTTCAATAATGTACTGGAAGTGTCTCTTAGAGACTTTGCTATGAATGAGGGGAACCCCCAAATACATACCAAGGTCTTTAGTAAGAACAAACCCAAAATTAAGGCTAAAGTTCCTTGCCACATTAGAGGGAACATTAGGAGAAACAAATATTTTGGATTTTTGGGAACTCACGAGCTGCCCCGACTCATCACAGAACATATTTAAGGTTTCCCTCATGACCTCACATTGTTTGGAAGTAGCTTTGCCAAAAAGCAAAATATCATCCGCAAAAAAGAGGTGAGAGAAACAAGGGCCATCTTGGGAAGCTTTGATGCCCACCCATTTGTTGTTAATCACCTTTTGATTTATAATGGCCGAGAATCTTTCCATACACAGCACAAACAGGTAGGGCGAAATAGGATCGCCTTGCCGAAGACCCCTTTCCGGAGTAAAAGGGAGAAGGGTTTCTCCATTCCAAAGAATGGACGACTCGCGATTGGTGACACAACTCATAATGAAGGCAATGAACTCCTCGTTCATTCGAAAATACCGAAGAGTGTCAAGTAAAAAATCCCAAGAAATTCTATCATAAGCTTTATCAAAATCAATTTTCCAAATCATGCCCCCTAGCTTACTTTTCCGATTCCTAAGGGAATGAATTATCTCTTGACAAATAATAATGTTATCCGTGGTTTGACGACCAGGGATGAAACTGGACTTGTAAGGGCTAACAATGTCAGCTAAAAGAGGTCTGATACGATTCACAATCACTTTGGAAATAACTTTATAAGAAACATTACAAAGACCAATAGGGCGAAACTGATTAATGGTTTCTGGATTGTCAGTTTTAGGAATGAGACAGACAAGAGTCCTATTAAGCTCCTTGGGGGATAGCCCTCTCCTGAAAACAATTTTTAACAAGGCTGCAAAACGAGGGGCCGACGATATTCCAGTACTTGTGGTAGAAAGTAGTTTGGTAACCGTCAGGACCCGGGGCTTTAAAAGCCCCAATGCTTTTGATGGCCCTCAGGATCTCGTCATCGTTAGGGCTAGATGCCAGATCAGCATTGGCCTCCTCACTAAAACCATTACGAATCCAAGTATTCCAACCCATGGAGGTGTTGTTAGTGTTAATACAAAACAGACTCTTGAAATGGTCAATGATGTGAGATTTCAGCTCATTAGGATCCTCAATCCAACCACCATTCTGATTCTTTAACGTAAGGATTTTATTCTTTCTTCTTCTAATGACAGTGGAAAGATGGAAAAACTTGGTATTACGGAAAATGGTGGTTGGATTGAAAATGGTAAAACCCAATTAATCGAAACATTAATCAAATAAAATGAATTTCTTGGCATCATTAGCATGTCATTATTGGTGACATATCAAACTCCTTCTGCTTAGAAATTACGGATAATCACATTTGGGGTGTATACAATTTGCATCATTGGAGCAATGTTTTCATTGTGAAAATATAGCAATAGCTATCCAAATAAAAACTCTGCCGTTGAAGACTATTAATTTGACACTATTTATTCCTATATCAAAACAAGAAAAGTCTAGAAGCTCTACAGTTGGATGGAGATGCTCCAATTGGAGTACGTGTAGTTGTCAAAAAATGTTTGGGAGATGAATCGAAAGCGACCAGTGGGCCAGTCCATTTTCGGAAAAAACTTAATGGACCAACGGTGAGATACCAATGCACATGCCGCATCTATTTTGGATACCGCACAAATGACCCCAGCTGTTCAATAATTTTAGAAAAGAAACTGAGGGAGCTTGTAAAGATTTTCTTCTATTTTTTCATTCAAATGAGAGGACCTGTCGGTTGCTGTAGTATCGTTGGTGATTTTACGTAGAAGTCAACATCGAAGTAATGGGTACGCTGACTCGCCCAATGCTATTACTTAGCCGCGTAATCCGTCGCACGGTTTCTCACTCCAACCACCAAAACCAAAACCCTCTTCCCTAATTCTCCTCTCTCGTACATTCCCCCTTAAATAGGAATTGAAGCCAATTCCCCTTCGTATATACATCGCCAACAATTCACAACCCTTAGAGCAATTTTCGTTTCTTGATTTTTGCAACCTAAAAAAAATAAGCTTTTATTTCAATCGCTTCCACTGAACGCCGATCGTCATGGCTGAATCGCACCCAAACGTCCCTCCACAGATGGTAATCATTCGACTTCTTGATTTGATGGGTTTCGATTTCTGATTGATGGGTTTGATGTGTGTTGTTTCCGTTATGTCATGTTTGTTGGTATTAATTTTCAATTTCGATCAATTTGGTTTATGCATGTGTATACGGAAGGATTTTCAATCAAATTAATTCGTGGGTTTTGATTTATATTCTTGCTGTATACCCTGTTTGTTATTACGATGGAAGATTATTAGTATTATTGTTCCCTGGAATTTTTTTCAGGAATGGATTTTCCTTTTTTACGGAAGCATTTTCCATTTTTATCAATTGTGAATCTTGATTCTCATAACCAATCAATAGGGGTTTGGTTTGTATTATTTGAAAAATCGACGAGTAATCGTTTTTGTATATCAAAACTGGTCCATGGGAATTAAGAATTTATTCATGTATCAAAGAGCTTTGCTCATTTTTCTTTTATTCGAGGCGAATTCTTGATGGTTCGAATTGTGGTATCGTAAAAGTCCTTGCTTTAAGCAATTTGATTTCAGTCCGAAGTCGGGCCGATGAAAGATAATTTTCTTCCGTCATTGATAATCGATTTATTGGACAATACTCAACCTATTTTTTTGTATGATCCGCTGTTAGGGCCTGCTTGTGCACACCTCAACTATTCCGGTCTGAAAGTCAACGCCCCGTCTAACCTCTAGTAGCCCAATGTTTGGAATGTTTGGCCATCGTAACATTCAACCTTGCAACCTCTTGGGGGCTAGCCCTTTGGCTGCTATCTCATTTCACATTTTTACTCTCTTTTTTTGTCTAGCGACGATGATTTTGGTAATATTTTCCATATGTAGCTTTTTATGAATCGGACAACTCCCAATTTTGTAGAAACTAGAAAATAACTTGATCTTAGTAACCAAGAATTGCGATTGAATCAAAGGTAGTTGATTGTTTATTTTATTTACTTCGAATTCGTAATAGTTTTGAATTTTGTACTGGCGTTGGTAAGTGACCTTAAGCAATATTATTCTTATTTAATTTGTGACCACCAAAGTTTGTATCCTTCTAGCGTTAGTAAACAATTTATTGGACAACACTCGCCGGCATAATTGGCACAGAATAGGTAGATCTTTAATGTCATGATGATAGTTTATTTGGTTTCTGGTATGGTTACCATCTGATTTATGTTCTTTATTTGTGATCTGGTAAGCCTACGAGCAAGGAAGAAGAGAGGCTGAAGTACCTGGAATTCGTTCAAGTGGTGACACTGCACGCCTTGATGTGCTGCTCGAGATTGTACGGTTACGCCAAGGACAACTCAGGCCCTCTTAAGCCCAGCGTGGAGACTGTTGAAGGCACCGTCAAGACCGTTGTGGGGCCCGTCTATGACAAGTTTCATGATGTCCCCATTGGACTCCTCAAGTTTGTTGATCACAAGGTTTGTATTCCTTCTAGCTATTTTGTTGTTGGTATTATTTGTTTGAGATTTGGGAATTATGTCAAAAACAATTCTTACAAAATGCCAAATGTATCTTATTGCAAACATTCAGAACCTGTATGGCGATGGGTTTCTGTAATTTATTCGAAGATTTTAATTGTAATGTTAACTTTTTGAAAACAGGTCATTTTTCAAGAGTGCAAAATAAGTGTTTCAAAGTTTAAAAAAAAGGCTAATGAGAATGTTTTTCAGCGCTGCAATGTTTTTCATTTGAAATAGTAACACGGGAAATGGAAACGAAGAAAATGAAACGGTTCTATGGTTTGAATTTCATATTGCATTTTGGTAAAGTGTAATTTGTGTAAAAGATTTCAAATTGAATTCCAAAGTTCGGAGTTCAACATATCCGAGCAAATCATCTGTGGTTAAATTTAGGTTTTGATTACTATGCATTGCCATGTTAGCAACCGTAAACATACACCTATTGTTGTTTTTCATTGGTAATTCAACTACGGTGAGATGTTCATGTTAGTACACAAGGAAGAGGGTAATATATTGTTTCGATAAATTCTGAAAATCGCATAAGAAATTGTGATGTTTGCCATTTAATTATTCAATATCAACTCTTCAATTATTAGGTTGTATGATTCATAATCACAACACACTATTCAAATTTGTCAATTGTCATTATTAGCATGTTAATCGATGAGTATTAGCATGTCAATTGCAATAATCCCAAGAGCATTGTGACTGGGAGAGTGCATAGGCGTAGGCTATGTGAGCTGCATTTTGAGCTGGTTTTCCTAGCAGAAAATTCATGGAAAAACTGAGAAATTTTGTCACAGAAATAGTTTATAGTACACAAAGCCTGCTGAAAGCGTATTCATCATTTCTTCTCATCATGTACATGACAGAGCATTAGAAGTAAACCTACTTGAAATTTCAATTTCCACTAATGCAGGTCGATGTGTCTGTGAATGAGTTGGATCGTCGGGTGCCGCCTCTCGTGAAAAAGGTATCAACCCAAGCTCTCTCAGCCGCCCAGAAGGCTCCATCGACAGCCCGGGCTGTGGCTTCCGAAGTCCAGCGTGGCACAGTGATGGATACCGCCTCGGGACTTGCAAAGAACGTGTATACCAAGTGTGAACCCGTCGCCAAGGGCCTCTACACCACATACGAGCCTGTGGCAGAGCAGTACGCCGTCACTGCCTGGCGCTCCCTCAACCGGCTCCCTCTCTTCCCCCAGGTGGCCCAAGCCGTGATCCCAACCGCCGCCTACTGTACTGAAAAGTACAATGAGACCGTGCGTTGCACCGCAGAGAAGGGATACAAGGTCGCGTCGTATCTTCCAATTGTACCCACTGAGAAGATTGCCAAGGTGTTCACTGCCGATGAGGCTTTAACTGAACCATTGGTTGCCACCGAAGGGGAAGGAGCGGTTGCTGCTCATTGATCATTTCCTGCATCCATGCACATGCATATTCCTTTCCATTGGTACAATAACCTGTTACGTATCCGATGGTGAAGTCATGTCCCGACTGGTGTAATCCATTAGGTTTACTAGTTTCATGCTGTTTTTTTTTTTTTTGTTTTTTTATTTTTATTTTTTTTGTTGGCTGAAAATGATTTTAGTGTGTTGTGTTTGATGAAGCCTACATGGAACTCTTCAAATTACTCAAGTACAAGATAAAACTTCTTTGTGTATTGGCTTGAATCTTTGATTGGTTTATGTTTTTGAAGTCTGTGGATTTGAGTAATGTATTTTTTGTTTTTATGTTTTGTCATATGATTAAAGAACTAAATTTTTACTCGAACTCCAACCTAACCAACTATAATAGGGGTATCAAACTTTTTTTCATAGAATTTGAACATGCAACCTCGTAGGCTCGCAGCACTTGAGTACTGCTATCATACTCCTGTGGAACTCTCAGATCCGGCCTCCTCCACCAACTTCATCCATCTCTGCCTCAACTTCACGCCATAGATCTGATCCCTCTTCTTCTTTGTGGCCGAGCTTGGGTCCGTTTCGGGGCTGGTCTGGCCGTTTTCAAGTTCGGGTTTGCTCCTCAGTCTAATATATAAAGATGTCGGATATGGTGCAGCGGAGTCCGGCAGACCCCTCTCGGCAGCGACTTTGGTTTCTTCTCCGGGGAGGTCTCTCTTTCTGAACGGGGTGCCGCTGTTGGTTAGCTCGGGGGTGTGGGCAGTGTAGGCTGGTCAAATTACCACTGCCGCTCCTCGCCCCTTTTGTGGCTATCTTACTGGAGATTCCCTTTTTTTCTGTTTTTCTGTTTAGTTTGGTGCTCTTTTATTCCTTGCGTGGAACCTTTACCCCCATCGAGGGTGGTTGTTCGGTAATTCTTTTCGGGGTAGTTTTATGTACTCAGTGTATTCTCTCCTGAACCATATGGATAACCCGTTTATCGGAGGTTTCTACCCTTCGATGGGCTCCAGTTTGGGGTTTGTAGCCCTTTGGGCGGTTTTTGAGTAATCAAAAATTTCTGAGTTTGATAAAAAAGAGAAAATGAAAAATACTCCTGTGGAAATTCGATTGGATACAAAGGCACATGCGACAACTGCAAGGGGTTTTATATATAGGGTTCAAAAAACTGTACATGCAACAGTCCAAGAAAATTAAATCAACTGTTGAGATTAACTTCACAGTAAATCTGCAAGTGTTCGATAAGGTCCAGAAAACTGTATATGAAACAGTCCAGAAAAACTTCAAACAGTATCCTCAACTTCAAACAGTATAGTGGTTTCCAAAGGAAGTGCTGATTTCTGTATAGTAGTCAGTACAGAAGGTTGGCAAATAGTCGGACCAGGAACCTTATGTTTGTGCTCTTAATCTTACTGGATTCGGACGTTTCCCGAATTGTGAGATTGCTAAAGAAACATTGGATATTTTGGTTACGACTAACCAAAGAACGGACAGATGGAGTCAAAACAATCCACGCCCCAACGTAGTATTGCATAGTTTGAGATAATCAGGATGGAGGAGGAAACCTTTGGTCAAATCAATGCCAAGTTGAACCATATCATCAACACACAACTTGGGTGACTCTGTTCCTCCGTTTTGACTTTTGAGCTACAGCAAAAGACATTGAGATGCTTGTCGGACAGAGATTTAAAAAGTTACGATGCTATGTCTCAAAGTAAGAGAAGCTTTCCCTGATGATAGCGAACAAGGTATTGGACTTCTGCAAATTCGCGAGGTAGAGACATTAGGGCATCTCCAGTAACACTGTTAATGTAAGAAATAGTGTAAGAAATAGACAGTTAACTAACCTTTTTTCATTTTTTGTGTTCCAATAGTAGTGTTAGTACATGAATATATGTGCCAAAAGTTAGTGGAGCATTACTGACATGCATAATTGTGTATGTACTGCTATATTTCCCTAGTGTCAGTGGCACGAGAGAAATGGAAGAGAGAGGGGAGGAAAAGGCGGAGAGAGAAGGGAAAAAGGTGGGGTTAGACCTGTTACAAGGAGAGAGAAACGGAAGGTAGGAAAGAGAAAGAGAGGGGAAGAAATGAGGAGAGAGAAAAAAGTGGGACTATATACACTACCTAACAATACTTTAACAACATCATTGCAACACTTCTTACATTAACAACACATTGTGTCATAACTACACACAAATGGGATCCACTTTTTACACTTTTGTGTCATATAACACCACATTTTTAACTCCACGACAGGAGATGCCCTTAGATTATGAATCTCATAAATAAAAAATTAATATTTTTATAGAAGTCGGATTGTTTTTAAAAGTACTCAAATTCATGATAATGATTAGATTGCGATGATGAGCAGAGCCGGCTTAGAGGGTGTTTGGCAAGGAAACGGGGTGGGTGCTGTGCACTTATGTGCTATGCACCCCTCGACCGTCCGATTGTGTTTTGGAGCTCTCTTTTTGCATTTTGGGATTCTACTTATCACATAGAGAGTGTTTGGGAAATGTTGGCCAAAATAGATTCTGCCAAAATAGATTTTCAAATTTTGGGTTTAGAGAGCAGAATGAAGAAAGAGGGCGGGAGGAGCTTTTTGACTTCTCATTTTCCACTTTTCTCATTCTTATTAACAAAAAGACCTACAAAATGTATTCTATACATGAGACCAAACACTACTCCTGTTTCAAAATGCATGCTGCATATTCATCCCAAACACTCCTCCCATATTCAAAACACATTCTAACCATAATCCAAAAAAGCCAAAAAGTTAAAAATGAAAAGCTGAAAAGTAGACTTCCAAACACCCCATATTGCATAAGTCAAAACAGTCGCGGTTTCGGGCCCTCAAAAAATCGTTTAAAGTAAGGGCCCAAAATATTTAAAGTCCTTATTTATATTAGGTCCAATTATTTTTGTTTAAGCCTGCTACAAATGATAGATTTTGAAGTACTGTAATGATTGTTTGTTTTTTAAAACCTATATGTTTATATTTTGTAATCGTAAATCTTTTGTATATTTTCTTATGAAGACTTTGTGTTGATCAAAACTTTTGAGTCGACACTGAGGATGAGTATGATACGAAAGCTGTGACTTTATTTCTTAAAAGTACTAAAAAGTTCTTCAAAAAGTGGAATATTAAGAAGAAATCCTTTGAATATTAAAGCAATTTGTTGAAATACAGGAGGGCGAAATGGCGGGTAGGATTTATGCTCTTGATGACCTAGAATTAGGTATTTTCTTAAAGGAAGATGATGATTTTGACGATGGAGATTCTCTTGCTCTGGAGTTTTAATGGCGGGGTTTGGCGGGTTTTGGCTTTTTCTCTAGCTCTTTGGTTTTTCTTTCGGTTGTCTTCTTTTGGAGTTTGGATTGTTCTTTTGATTTATGGTTTCTTAGATCGTAGGTGAGCGGTTTGTTTTTAGTGGGTTGTGGTGGTCCGGTTGTGTTTTGGTACTTTGGTTGGCTTCTAGCTGACCATTTGGGTTTGGGTCTCGGGTGGCTTTTTGTCGGTGTGCCTGAGATCCTTTTAATCTTTGTTTTCCTTTCCAAAGATTACTACTTAAAATTGATTCATCAAAGGTGACAAATGGAATGGATGGGTTGGGTTTGGGAGGGTTGATGTTGGTTATGACTTGAATATGGGCCCAACCCGGCCCAATTCGGTGTGTTTTTTTCCCAGCATTTCTTAATCAATTCTCCTTCCGTCCCTTTTATAGTGTGTACATTTTCATTTTGGGTTGTCCCTTAATAACTGTGTATTTTGAAAAGTTAGTGGGTACATTTTCTATTTCGCCCTTAAAAGTAGATTCATTTTTAAAAAGTTAGTGGGTATTATTATATTGATAAGGGTAAGTAATGAAAAATAGATCGATGTAAAAGTTGTAAAAGTTAATGTGAGAGAAAATAAGTTGGAATTCCTAGGTAACACAGTTAAAAAGGGACGGAGGGAGTATATTCTAATCTATAAATGGGCAATCCTATTATGGTGTCTTCTTTTTGAGAGATTTGTATACATTCTGAGTTCCAAAAATAACCCCATGAAGAATTAGAGAGAAGTAAAATAACTGCAAGGGGCAAAAAGGACAACACAGACACTTTGGCCTTGTTTGGTTATGGTTTTGAAACCTGGTTTTGAGAACCGGCCATTATTCGGTTTTCCCAAAAAGTTCTCTACCCACCACTAGGTTTTTGGGACCAGTTTCAAAATTAGGTTCTCAAACCGGATTCTCGAAACCCCATCCGAACAAGGTGTTTAACTACCCTCACCCACGTTCACCCCATTTTCTTTTCTCCTCCAAAAGCCGTTCACCCCATTTTCATTTCTCCGCCAAAAGCCTCTGTAACCAGTAACCACTTCCTCTCCAAACAGATCTTCTATCTTACTTCTTCGCGTGAAAATCCTACAAAGCATCGTCATCAATTGCATTGGCTAGCGGCATCGGATGTCTATAAATCTGCCCTTCCATCAATATCTCAGGTTCATCCCACCTTTTCCTGTCCATTTTTTGCCTAATGACTTCTCGGAATAAAGAACTCCCCGCCATTTTAGTTTCTTAAATTCTAATTCACCGAAAACCGACCACCAAAGTAGACTATTTCAGCTTTTGGATCAATGGGTTTGTTTTGATAAAAAAAATTAAAGTGGAAGATGATTTCCATTGATTATTTCGAAGCCCAAGCAGTGGATGAAATAGTTGTCGTTTCCTTCATTGTCTGCAACAATGGATTTGTTTCAAAAGTTTTGAGATCTAGTTGTAGAGTAAATGACTTGGGGGTACCCATAATTGTATTATGAGTTTTGATCAACTTTTTAACAAAAACATACCACTACGTGTTGTGTCTTCTGCACATATAAAGCAATAAAGAGTCGAATCACTTGGTCTACCAAAAACGAAATTCAAACGTTACTTTTTCACCTAAGCAAAAACTAATACTTAAAAAAAAAAAACCCGCGGCAACTAAAAAAAAATAGTAAATATATATAATAAAAAAAAAGAATTAAAGAAAAGCGTATGTTTGTGTGTTAATGTTGCATATTATTCTACTGTGACAAATTTCAGTTAATCATTGAAGGAAAAAAAGATGACGACCCAAAAAAATTTGGCATAAGAGGGCCAACTTGTTTAGTAAGAGCAACCCCAACAAGGCTCTCTAAAGATGTATTTTAGCCATAATAGGAAGGGAATGGTCAAATCAATCCCCCAACAGCCTCAATAAAAAGTTTCCTATTCTACATGGATGAACAGTGCCTCCCTAAATCCCTTCTCATTTAGGGAGCAACTGTTCACTACCTTTTTTTTCCTCTCTCTGTCTCTCTCTTTTTAATAATAGAGATGATTGTTGGAGTTTTGAAAGAGATGTGAGTAGGTAAAGTGAAAAATACGTACTGTTCACTACTATTTTTAGCTCAAAATTTATTGAGACTGTTGGGGATGCTCTAAGAATTCTAAATTGCTCACCTACAAAAAAAAAAAAACACGCTAAATATTAGTTAGTTGCAAGCAGGTGGATGTCGCACAAATAATAGTGCGAATTTTGTTTGAATTTTTGGAGTGTGGCACTTGTATGGTGCCCTTTTCTTTCAGTTTTTAGTTACCTATAATTTCCACTATGGTATAGGATTTTGTACATTTTGTTTCTTCTTTTCATTAAACCGAATCTCTGCGTCGAAAGAGGAGGGTGTGTTGTTCCTTCGGGGACAGCATGCATGTTTGGCAATGGACGGCTCAAATCTGTTCGGCCATAGACGACTCAAATTTGTTTGGACAAGATGTGATCTAAGCCGTCCATGGCCGATCACGGACGGCCGTGATCAGCCAAAATGCATGCTGTCCCCGAAGGAAGCGTCACAGATACAAAGGTTGAGCAAACAAATAGTGTATCAGAAATATCAAGTGTAATGGAAATCGGAGATGACAATCAGTCTATGGATCTGTCAACATGTTCTAGAGAACAACGCCGGGTGTGGCAACAACATTGTCGACAACGTATTATTGCTGAAGAACATGCACAACATCTTAGGTATTAGATCGTGGAGAAAGCGGCGGTAACGATGGCGTTAGCATGGATGTTGAAAAATATGTTTACTTTTTTATGATAAAACGGAAAATATGAATGCAATAAAATCGGAATGTTAAAACCTGAAAAATCAATAAGAATGAAATGGTGATCAAGACGAATGTTGCACTTTGTAATTAAGACAGATTTGTCCCTGCTACGGTGCTTACGGTTTGCAAGAACGTCTATCTCTCAGCACTACTTGATCGAATTCCCCACAGAAGCAGCGCTATAACCGGTGGGTCTGTTGAACCAAACTTCTGATTGTTCTCTCTCCAATGAAAAGACTTTGACACAATAAAAGTTTTAGAAAAATCAACTGTTAAAAATGAATGAAGCATGTCATATATATAAACTAACTGGTGACTCTACGAATAGTCACTAGGGGGAAGAGACACCTCTGTTCACGAAAGGACGCGTCCGTCCACAACGAATATGTGTAAATGAAAAGATGTAACTCCTAATCAAATCAATTTTCATTCACACTTTAAATAAAATATTATATCCAAAATATTTTTCCAATTATCTCCCACATGAATGAAATTGACTCGATAACCAATGCAAACGACAAATAGAGTACGAGTGAAAATTTCCTCATAGGAGAGGTAGCTTTTGGCTTTGAACCCTCCAATGTAAAAGACTATCGGATTTACTTGCTAATTAGTGGACGTGATGCCTTGAACTGTTCAGCGTTTTGTGTAAACAAAATTTCCTCATAGGAGAGGTAGCTTTTGGCTTTGAACCCTCCCTCGTAAAAGACTATTGGATTTACTTGCTAATTAGTGGACGCGGTGCCTTGAACTGTTCAACGTTTTGTGTAAACCAAGACACTAGAATTCACACTGTATCTTTTCGAACATAGTTGGTTCTTAGGGTTGTGCCCATTTTGGCCCTGGAACTCTAATTAGGTTTCAAAGAGTGTTTTTTAAAGAATTCAGCCTTAAAGTTCTCATAGAAGCGGCTCTACTTCACACTTACATAGATGATCTCTTATTAAGAGAATCCTGCTATACCCCACTTGGATTTACCAAGGTATAAGAATAATTAAAAGTTAAAACTAAACCTAAACCGGTGCAGGCATCACTGTTTCACCATAGGAATGAGTTGGTGAGATATCTCCTTATTGATACTCCTAAGTTTCATACAACTTGGTTGTCACGTTGAACCTAGATCTTGGGATCTCCAGTTAGCCAGGCTAGGTTGCCGTTATAGGGACTTTTACTTGATAAGATTTAATCTCATTCCCCTCGATGATCATATATTCTTTAGTCAAAAACCCTTGGTTAATGGATCCATAACATTCTTACTTGACATTGTATTCTAAATGAGAACAAATACTGATGGTAACTTGTCTGCTATATAAATATTGAGACTTACCGTTCAAGATGGTCTTCTATGCCTTTTTTCCACTATTGACATTATAACTCTTGACATAGAATTGGACCCTCATTGGAACATCCTCTTAAGTATATCCATTCAATTTCTCTTCTAGTTGTCTACAACAACAAGTTGATCAGGCCAGGGCCGGCCCTGGGCATAGGCTGATCAGGCGGTCGCCTAGGGCCCCCCAGTTTTCGGTTCACTATTTGGGCCCCAAAATTTAGGGATATAATAAATATTATATATGTCAATAGTTTGCACAATTGCGACTCTGCCGTAGTGGTTAGGCACGCGTGACCTATCTTTACAAGCGCGAGTTCGATCCCTATAGCCTCCGTTTTTATTTTTGAAATTGTAGAAAAAATTATGTGAAAACTAGCCATGCTGAGTGTTGAACTCGCGACCTTAAGGTGGAAAGGTGATACCCAGCTCCACTGAGCCACGACACCATAGTGCACATTGTGTGGAAGAACTAATTTATATACTAAGAAAGGGCCCATTATTAAACCTTGCTTAGGGCCTCCAAAATCTCAGGGCCGGACCTGGATCAGGCTCAATTGTAGACATTATTATACTCATTTATTTTGAGGATTTCCAAACCTTTTCAAAGTGTAAACACATGTATCCACTCGTGGTTTTTTAGTCTTCTAAATAATTACTGTATGCTCTAGATTATAGTTGGAAATATAATCTATAGTGCAACACATAATTAAAAGTTTGTGGAAATTAAAATTATTACTCCCCCTCAATACTGAATTTAGTCCAGAATTCTAACAGAATAATTTTCACAAATTCATCTCGTGTTTCGAGTTACATTTGCATGAAACAACCCCCATATTGAGTAACTCCCCCGATATCAAGCAACTATCTACTTGATTTTTTTCCCGATTTTATGCTAACTGCGACATGCATTCTATGTATCCTGTCATGAATTGGGTACTCTCTATAGCATACAAATCAATTCCAGTTTATTTTAGCAAAGAATTTGATAAAAACTATGGTTTGATAATATTTCCACTTTATTCTATGGGACTGGATTTTTTTTCAAGCTCTTACAAAATGCGTAGGGATTTAGTATAAATAGGCAACCAACAGGTGTATATCTTTCTAACAAATGATGCCAAACATCTTGGTTCACTGCGAAACAAAGAGACGCATCACTTTGGTCGAAATGGTTCGGTGGCCGCTACCATTTCTAACATTACGGAATTGACATGCAATTGGGAAACAAGCTAATGCCCTAATGTGCCCAAGTCCATTTTCAATTCCACTCAATATTTTAGGAACGTGGTATTGACTCCAAGTACCAAATTAACGGCTAACTGCGGTGTCAATTTCTAATTCACTCATAAATCAGTTTTCTTCAACCAAACACACCACATTAATATCCACATGGACGTGAACACGTTGCCACTTGGACCCACCATGGTCCCACTTTATTTTGAAATATTTATGTTGCGTAGTTATTTGATAACTAACAAATAATCAGGATAGAAGAAACTAAAATATTCGAAATCTATGTTTTCATGCCATATCAAATATAGCAACTCGGTACATGTACCGTTACAACTCTTTGTCAACGGTCTGATTCAAACTCTCTTCAGAATAAATAAAACCACGCTAAAGAATCAGTTCATTCCAAACTCCAAAACACGCCTCATGAATCGCAACTACGTAAAAATATTATTCGGTCAAAATTACGGAATCTGATAACTAAAAATATCCGTCAATTGGTATGGAACCACTTTCCACAAATACCAAATTTGTTTACATAAAAAATAGAATATAATGAAGACAAAATTTCATAGAAACAACGTTCAATTGCATGATTCGTGGCAACCGATGCCGAGTCATGGCAAAATTTCTTACCCAAACGATGCCGAGTCATGGCAATCTAATCTCATAGTCACGGAATCAACCGATCAATATTATAAAATACAGAAGCCTTAAACATGAATCTAAAGAATTCCATGCAAATTGCAGAGGATCAAAGAGAAGGAATAAACTTAAAGAAATAACCTCTTTGGCCACGAAAATTTCATTCTAACATTTGCATGTTATATGAGGTTGTATAAACTGGTGATAGAATTTGCCTTGAAGTATGATCCGAAAGGTACTAAACAATATATAATGTCTACGTGCATAAATCATACACAAAAAAGTTTATAACATTAAATCTGTCTTAAGATTGTTGAAAAATATGTTTACTTTTCGTGATAAAACCGAAAATATGAATGCAATAAAATCGGAACGTAGAAAATAAAAGCAGACTGGACAGAGTCTTGGTTAATGAGCCTTGGCTGGATCTTTTCAGGGATACTGAAGTGGTAGGGCTTGCTCCAAATATTTCAGACCATTGTGCCTTAGTGCTGACTGTTTTGCTAGGGAAGAAAAGGGTGGCTCCTTTCAGATTTTACAATTTTTGGCTGTCTGATGGAAGGTTTAAGGCTCTGTTGGCTTCTTCTTGGGTGGTGTTTGGTAATGGCTCCCCTTTGTCAAGGCTTAGCTCTATGCTTAAGAGGTTAAAGCCTGTTCTAAGGGATTTTCACAAGCAACACTATGGCAATCTTAGTGGTCGGGTAGCGGTGGCTAGAGATAACATGTCCAAGATCCAGGACCTTTGCTTCAAATTCCCATGTGACCACTTTTTTAGCTCTCTGGAGAAGAATTTGGTTCACCAATTTTATGTCCTTAGTTCTGCTGAGGAGGAGTATAAGAGGCAAAAGTCTAGGGTTCAATGGCTGGGCTTGGGTGACAGGAATACTAGTTTTTTCCACCGTAAGATGGCTGCTCACAGGGTCAGGAATACTATTCTTAGCCTTATGGATGATCAAGGTGTCAGGTTGGAGGACGTAAAGCCATTGAAGGGGAAATCTTGAGGTATTATCAGAGTTTGTTGGGTTCTGATTTTTGTCATAAATGCGATGCTTCCCCTGTGCTAGGAGCTGTGATCAAGAGGCAGGTTCCAGTTGATCTGAGGGAGAACCTTGTTGCTACCGTTTCTGACTCTGAAATTCTAAGGGCCCTTCAATCTATCCATAGGGATAAGGCCCCTGGGCCTGATGGGTTCAATTCAGCTTTCTTCCTTGATAATTGGGACATAGTTGGAAAGGACTTTCTGGCGGGGGTTAGGCATATCTTTCTTACTAGTAGGATGCCTCAGGGGACAAATGCCACAGCAATTACCTTGGTCCCTAAGATTCCTGCTCCTAATTCTGTGAAGGATTTTAGACCAATTGCATGCTGCAATACTGTCTACAAGTGTATTTCAAAAGTCTTGGCAAACAGAATCCAAGCTGTGTTACCTAGTCTCATCAGTCCTTCTCAGTCAGCTTTTATTCAAGGCAGGTCCATTAAGGATAATATCTTGTTGATGCAAGAATTAGTGAGGGGTTATCATAGAGATCAGGGTGTTCCAAGGTGTGCTATCAAGCTGGACCTTATGAAGGCCTATGATAGTGTGGACTGGGGCTTTCTTTTTGACACTTTGCATTGCATGGGGTTTCCAAGGATTTTTCTTGAGTGGCTACGAGCTTGTGTAACCACTCCTTTTTTCTCCATTCTTATAAATGGTGAGCTCAAGGGTTTCTTCCTTGGGAAGAAGGGATTACGGCAGGGGGACTCTATCTCCCCTTATCTTTTCCTTATTGTCATGGAAGCCTTTTCCTCTCTTTTGGAGTTTCGAATCTCTCAAGGGGTTTTTACTTTCCATCCTAAGTGTTCCGAGTTGGATATCTCTCACCTAATGTTTGCTGATGACATGTTCATAGTCTGTGGAGCTGATTCTCAATCCTTTTAGTTGATTTCCAAGCTTTTTGAAAGATTTCTATTCTTTTTCTGGGCTGCAGCCTAATCTGGGGAAAAGTGCTTGTTTTTTTGCTGGGGTTCATTTTGATTTGAAGCAGTCCTTGCGAGCTATTTTAGCCATCCCAGAAGCTTCTCTCCCTGTTAAATACTTAGGAGTCCCATTGATTTCCACTAAGCTGGGGTACTCCGATTGTTTGGTGCTTAAAAACAGAATGCTTAGGAGGCTCCAGTCATGGTCCAATAAGGTGTTGTCCTTTGCTGGACGGGCTCAGCTTATTAGCTCTGTTTTATTCAGTATCCAGGTCTATTGGGCCTCAATTTTTCTTCTACCTCAACAGCTTATGAAGGATATAGAAAGCATGCTTAGTGCTTTCTTATGGAAAGGGGTGGAGTTGAAGTCCCATGGGGTTAAGGTTGCCTGGCATACAGTTTGTCTCCCTAAGAAGGATGGTGGTTTGGGCTTTAAGAGACTTCAAGAGTGGAATAAGCATATATGCTTCGCCATTTATGGGCCATCTGTAAAAAGGAGGATATTCTGTGGGTAAAATGGGTCCACTCCTATGTTATAAAACAGCATTGCTTCTGGAACATGGCTTTACCTAAAGATTCCTCCTGGACTCTAAGGAAAATCTTTGAGCTTAGAGGTCTTAGACTGAGATTTATCAAGTCTATTGTTGGGAATGGCTCTCTACATTTCTTTGGCTTGATAATTGGCATAACCTTGGGCCTTTGTTTAATAGGTTTGGAGATAGGGTGGTTAGTAACGTAGGCAGCCTCAATGCTAAGGTGTCCTCTATTATTTTTGAAAATGGATGGCGATGGCCTCGAAGGAGGTCCCCTGTTATCCGGGAGATTATGGCTAACACTGATCCCTCCCTCCTCCCAGATGTTTCTAAGGAGGTTAAAGTGGTCTGGCCCTTGACCCCTAATGATTGCTACTCTTCTCTCTCTGCTTGGGATGCTCTGAGAACCTCTAGTCCAGCTGTTAATTGGTGGCCTATGATTTGGCATAGAAGGCATGTCCCTAGATGGGCTTTTGTGCAGTGGCTTGCTGTTCTTGGCAAATTGGCCACTAAGGATAGGCTTTTCTCTTGGGGCGTATAACAAGCTTTGTGTGCTCTGCCATGGGGGCTTTGAATCCCACTCTCATCTTTTCTTTGAATGTCAGTTTTCAACTCTAGTTTGGTCTGCAGTTAAGAGCCATTGATTCTTCTCCCCTGAGTTTGATGTCTGAGATTTCTTGGGGTATGCATCATTGCAATAACAAGAGCGCTAGAGCTTCTATTTTCAAGCTTTGTCTGGCTGCAGCTGTGTACTTCCTGTGGAGAGAGAGGAATGGCAGGGTTTTCCAAGGCAAGAGAGTATCCACCGAATGGGTTGTTAAGGCTGTGTTAGAGGCTGTAAAAGCCTGTCTCTGCTCATGGAGAGGGGTCACTCCTTTAGGGGATGATAAGAGTATTTGTGCTGCTTGGGGGGCTCCCTCTCAGATTTTTTCTCCGGTGTAATTTTGTTTTCTGTCTGAGCTGTATCCTTGGCTGGTATTTGGCCTAGGTTTCCCTTGTAGTAGTCTGGTTGTTGCTTAGGTTCAAGGCCATTCCCTTGCCTAGTTGTGGTTAGGTTTTTCTTGTTAATATTACACCGTTTTCCAAAAAAAAAAAAAAACGTAGAACTTGAAAATAAATGAGAATGAAATGGTGATCAAGGCGAGTGTTGCACTTTATAGTTAAGACAGATTCGTCCTTGCTACGGTACTTGCGGTTTGCATGAACGTCTATCTTCCAGCACTACTTGATCGAACTCCCCACAGAAGCAACACTGCAATCGGTGGGTCTGTTCAACCAAACTTGTGTTTGTACTCTCTCCAATGAAAATTGTACTCTGATTCAATGAAAGTTTTAGAAAAATCATCCATTGAAAATGATTGAAGCATGCCATATATATAGACTAACTGGTGTCTCTACAAATAGTCACTAGGGAGAACCGGAGAAGAGATGTCTTTGTTCACGAAAGGACGCGCCTGTCCACAGCGAACATTTGTAAATGAAAAGATGCAACTCCTAATCAAATCAATTTTTATTCACACTTTAAATAAAATATTATATCCAAAATATTTTTCCAACAATTGGTAATGTATTATTTGATTATGTGCAATCTGTCACAATACAATGTTTAAATATCTAAAACATAGCTTATTTCTAAAAACTAAAAAAAAGACAATTCAAAATTCGATTTGCGTACACATAGGTCAATCATAGCTTACAATTACGAAATTCTACTTTATATAACAATTTATTAATTATCTCTTTGACTACCAAAAAACGAAACTTTTGATAAATCAAAGATTCAAAATACGATACAGAATCATGAGAACTTATAAAACTCAAACTTCCCAGATACATACAAAACCAATTAGGTTAGAGATCGTACAGTAAAACACGCATAAAAACGTACGAACATACCGTTGCATATGCATATATAATTGGTTAATTGTCTAACACCATAAAGAAAATCTTGAACGTCAAGACATACATGGATCACACCAGTGACTCCAACGAATCAGATACCTTACTTGACTAGCCTCTTACAATTTATCGTCATATAGTTCCGGTCCGCAAGTACCTCTAGATCTTTTCTAATACAAGAAATCCAATAGAGAATAAATTATTTCCACCGGCGGTGGAAACAATGGGTTTTCCGCCGCCGCCCATTGTGGGTCCTACTATACATTTATTGTTATAATCCGAACCGTTCTTCTTGCAAAGTCCACAATGTAGTATATTCACGCAAAAAATTACCTTAATTGGATATGAAGAGATCTATCAAAAGTTGAATTTTAGTTAATACAATGGACAGTCTGATCCTGTCAAATTAAACTTTCCATGACTATTCATTTTATAAACCAAAATGTAATATTTTGATGAACCTATTGATGTCGGGTCCTACAAGATGAACGATTCAGATCACATATTAACGCGTCATGGGGCCTAATATGATGGTTGTGGAAAACTTATAGTTTTCGCCGCCGGCGGAAGGAATCTAATCTCAATCCAATATACAAGTAACTCTTCCATTGATTTTAGTGAATTCCGATCTACGAAACTAGGGGTTTGTAACCTAGTGGTTATCTCATGATTCTCCCACAAGCGAAACCATGGTTTGAGCCTCAGCAGAGGCGTTTGGAGTTTAGGGCTATGTATAGCGTTTAGGGCTACTAACACACTAACTCCCCCGCAAACCCCCACTGATGTATATCGAATGACAATAAAAATAAAAAATTCAGATCTACGAAGCACATGTATTCTAAATTAGTTTCTTGTGTGAAACCTAGTTTAGACTAATTATTCCTTGGTTTAATTAAACGGACCGGAGTAACTAATTTGAAGGGACCATAGTTAAGACTAGTGCTTGTTTTAAAAAACTCCAACTCGAGAGGTAAAATGTCATTTTACACAATTTTGAAGGGACCATAGTTAAGTGAAAAATCTTATAAAAACATATACTTTATGGGTCAATATTAATTGAATATATCTTTCTTTTAATATTTTACAAATATTTTTCGGTGATTTGAATCGTTTAGGAAGTTTGAGTCCTAAACATATAGTTTACGGGTCAATATTAATTGAATATATCTTCCTTTTAATATTTATCAATTACTCCCTCCGTCTTTTTTATAGTGTAGACATTTTCATTTTGGGTTGTCCCTTAATAAGTGTGTGTTTTGAAAAGTTAGTGGGTAAAATTCCTATTTTGCCCTTAAAAGTAGATTCCTTTTTGAAAAGTTAGTGGGTATTACTCCCTCCGTCCCAATTTGTTTGCTCACTACGAAACTACGTGCAATTTTCAAACTAAAAAATAATGTACTTGCAAAAATAATTTTCTAATCAATGTGGATCTTGTTTGATAAATCTCATTGAAAACTTTAATGCGGTGCAAAAAAAATTCAAAAATTATTTTGATGAATACATTAATTTTTAGTTTGAAAATTGCACGTGGTTTCGTAGTGAGCAAACAAATTGGGACAGATGGAGTATTATATTGATAAGGGCAAGTAGTGGAAAGTAGATGTAAAAGTTATAAAAGTTGATGAGAGAGAAAATAAGTTGGAATTACGAGGCAACACACTTAAAAAAGGACGGAGGGAGTATTTTTTAGTGATTCGAATCTTTTAGGAAGTTTGAGTCCTAAACGATTCAAATCACTATAAAAGATTTGTAAAATATTAAAAGAAAGATATATTCAATTAATATTGACCCGTAAAGTATATGTTTTAGCAAGATTTTTCACTTAAAAAATATACTCAAATAAAAGGTCGACATGCATGGGCTCCCATCGGCAACTCACTTTGTATGTTTACCCACCGAGGTTAAAATTTTGGAGGTTTACTGCCTGTTTATAGAGGAGAAGGGCATATAGATGGGAAGTGCACTGATAGAAAGGGTACGACAACTAACTAACTAAGCCGTTAAGCCGAGAACAATAGGGCAATTGATAAAAAAAGAGTGTGTCTCACCACAAACTCATCAAATTATTATAAAAAAAATATACTGATCCCGTGAACTGTATACAATTACTATCAATTAGAGTGAAGGTAATGTTGATCACCTTTTTTAAATGAGGTGGACAAAATTGAACTCATTGACAAAGGCTAGGATTTTTTTAAAAAAATAATAGCTAATGCTTTAAAATCTTCAAATTGATCGGAAGAATTTTTTAAGCTCATAAAAAATTAACACACTTTAACTTTTTATATTATTTTTCTCTCCCTACGCTTCAACAGTCAGCTCCATCCCCAATAGCCTCAATAAATTTTGAGCAAAAAATCCTAGCAAACAATGCAATTTTTTTGTTTTACCTACCCACATCTCTATCGACAATGCAACAATGCTATCCATCTTACCTATCATTTATTAAAATACTATTTTTTCCCATTCCAGATTTTTATTCTGAACCAATAGAAGATGGAGAGAAAGAAAGGTGGGGCTGGAAAAGATTAAACACATGGAAAGGTGGTGAATAGTGCCTCAAAAGATTCATTGGGATTTACTGAGGTACTGTAGACCTAGCTGCTGGAGGGGTAATTTTCTTGATTCCCTAGGTAAAATAGCTGCACTTGGGGGTATAAATAGCTACACTTGGGAGTAATAGTAGCTGCAGTGCTGCCCGGAAGAGGGGGCCCTGTAATGACTACAAGGTGTAGTGAGTGATCTCGGCCGTTGAAAGTATTTTGGACTGTCCGGATCTTAAATAAACTGATCTCGGTCGTTGAAAGTACTTTGGATGGTCCGGATCTTAAATAAACTGTCCTCCCAAAAAGTTTATTTAAGATTCAGACCGTCCAAAATAAGAATGGATGGCCAAGATTCCACTACACTCTTTGTACAAGATTAATTCGGTACATAAATTCTTCTCTCTATAGGGACACAGGTCAACTAGGACATCCCAACAAGGATGTTAAGAAAAAAAATTTGCAAGAATTAATATCCCAACTCGGTGCAGAAATTTTACTTGCTCATTCAAATATGTATCCTACTTTGCTATGTAGTTTTTAAATTACTAATCAAATTATGGTGCTAGGAATTCACCTATTGACTAAGAAAGATAGGGTTCTCTAGGATTCATGCTTTAGTATTATTATGTAGTCATTATGAATATTCGATGATTCATTTGTCCAACAAATTAACAAATACGGAGTACTAGTTTTCACTGACAAGTAAACCTCATTGTCAAGTAATGACGATTTTAAAAAATTTTGGTTGATGGGGTCAATTTTAGTAGCACGTATATGGAGATCAGGTGATCCTCAAATGTGTAGATGAGTGCTAGGATTCACCTATTGACTAAGAAAGATATGGTTACGAGTTGATGATTCATTTGTCGACAAACTAAAAAATACGGAGTACTAGTTTTCCCTGAAAAGTAAACCTCATAATATCAACTACTCCCTCTGTCCCTTTTTAAATATGTGTTTTGGGAAACGTGTATTTTTTAGGACGTAAAAAAATATATTTCTACTCAAAATTTTTGAAATTTTTTTGCACCAAATTAAAGTACTCTTTGAGGACTTTAATTTGGTGTAAAGAAAGACATAAAATTGTATAGAAAAATACATTTTTTAGGGGTTTGAAAATACACGTATTCCCATTGTACACATTTAAAAAGGGACGGAGGGAGTATGATTTTAAAAAATTGGATGATGGGGTTAGATTGAGAAGCACGAATATGGAAAGGGATCCTCAAATGTGAAGACGAGTGACGGATCACGATTTGATTTTGGGTAAATTATGAAAAACACCCTTGAGGTTTTTGAAAATTACAGATTATGCCCACATTTAAGAAATTATAGATTATCCTCTATCGCATAACAAATTACCCCCTTGCCTTTTTCTTTTTCTTTTTTCAACAGCAAAAAAGGACCCTAAGCACAACGGCATCATATCTGAGCACGAACAACCAAACAAAGTTGGAACACCCGCACTTCGACATCAAAAGTCACCTACGACCTGAAGGGGAAATAACAAAAATAATTGGTTAGCAAGAAACCAACCAAAATAGAAAGATATAAAACATAACACCAAATGACTCAACTGCAACAAAATTGCATCCAAAATTGACTCAACTGCAACACCAAATGTTCGAAAGCAGACCCACAAAATTGACTTGAAAAGCAAACCTAAACTCCTCTATGAGCCAGCTGCAAATTATCAAAGATAGACGAGGCATAAGCCATGGCAACAAATGCAGCAGAAGCAACATTAGGCTCAAAATCACGATGACCATTTGTAGCAGAAGTAGCAAAAACACAGCAACACCACACCTAAAGGAGAGCAAAATACAGTAGGGCTTCAAAAGCTGAAAAAATAAGGCAACTTCACATGATCAAAGCAAAGCAACTCCCTCAAATGAATTCCACAATACAATATAAGAGATCTTTTTGCCGTTCAAAAAAACAAAAAAGATTTCTCCGCAGCAAACCCCCTTCCATGATGAATTCCCTTGGAATCCAAAAGCATAAAAGCCGATAAGCCCCTAAAATTGCTTCATAAGAAATTTGATGTAATCTATCTGATATCATCAAATCCTAATTACAATGTACTAAACAGTCGTTTTGTAGCCTTTGAAAAGCCATTTGAACACCTCTACAGCCTTTCACAAACTACAAGAAGACAGTTTGGTCCATTGTAATTAAGGTTTGATGATGTCAAATAGATTCTGTCGAATTTCCTAACGACTACATCACAACAAGGGGGATAATTTGCTATGTGATGGAGTAATGTGTAATTCCCAAACGTAAGGGGGCAATCTGTAATTTCTAGAAACCTCAAGGGTGGTTTTCGTAAATCATCCTTTGATTTTTTTATTGTATAAGCCGGTCATTTTGTAGATCTTCAGGGCAATTATCCATAAAAATAACAGATTCATCAGATACGATAACATTATACTCAATAAATTTACACAAATATCGCTGACATATCAAGTTAAACAATAATTTAAATTGATTTCAATGTACGTATGAACGTCTTCGACAATCATAACTTGACATATCCAATATATAATTTAAATAGTTATGCAATATATATTTGAATGACTTTTGACAAACATAACCTGACCGTTACATATCTCCATGTGACGTACAATCATTGGGGCTTTTTTTTTATTCTGCCCCCTAGATTTAAACGTTTATAAAGAGGATCATCCTCTGAAGTTCAATCACCCAAAAACACAAAAGTCTGATTAGTTTTCGTTCGTGTGATTACATAGAAAAAATTTCAAAAACTATTAGTAAAATGTTTTTTCGCGATCAAAAGTAGTTTCCGAAGAATCTTCTAAAAACTTCTTCAATGGAATATGAATTATTGGGACTGGTTATCAGCTGCATGCTGCTTTGGGCAGTATGGACGGTAAGAAAAGAGCGTCGCAACCGCCCTGAGGAGAAGCTACGGAAGTTACCGCCGGGGCCAAGGCGGTGGCCGTTGGTGGGCAACATCTTCCAACTGGGCTGGCCACCCCACGAGTCGTTTTCTAGGCTGGCTCGCAAGCACGGACCCATCATGACCCTGTGGCTCGGCTCGATGAGCACAGTGGTGATCTCGTCAGAGAGAGTGGCTCGCGAGATGTTTAAGAATCACGACATCGTTTTGGCTGGAAGGAAAGTATATGAATCCATGAAAGGGGCGTATGGGATTGATGGCTCCCTCATCTTGGCCCAATATGGCCCCAATTGGCGGACGATGCGGCGGCTCATCACCACCGAGTTCTTTGTCACAAGCCGGCTCGACTCCATGCAAGGTGTGTTTCAAATTAATTACATCTGCTCATCTAATTGTACCCCTTAGTTTTAAATGGAGAAGTTTGGAGTTCGAATTTATTTCTAACTTTCTTTGATTGTTGACACACTGACTTTCTCACCTACCCCGCGTGAGAAAAAAAATTATTAATCAAAGCAAAACGATTACAAAATTGAAAGGAAAGCAGACATAACGGCATCACCACAGGACCGGCCTTCGTATACCGGCGCTCGTATCTTCCTGAACCAACAAGACCGGCCATTGTATCTTCAAATAATAATATCCCTCTATTTTAGGACAATGACTACATGCCTTCCAATCTACTATTAGATTACAAATTTACAATTTTTTGACGTTTCAGTTTTTTTGACACTCTTTTATATTTCACAAACGCTTTTATTTTTCTAAATTGGGTATAGATTCATTTTCCCAATTAACACAAAAGGTTTTTCTTTTTATTAGTACATTGTTTAGTCCATTATTGATATTTGAAACCCTTTTCAAAACAATATTGCAGACTTAATTTCTAAATTGCTGAAAAAAATCTTAATTCCTTTCTAAAGGTGTACGTAGCCGGTGCATCGATCGAATGGTGCAATTCATAACGGATGCCAGTGCGGCCGGAACCGTCGCCATAGACGTGAGGAGGTTCTTCTTCTTGATGACATTCAATCTAATGGGAAACCTCATGTTCTCAAAGGATCTCTTGGACCCCAGCTCAGAGCATGGGGCTGAATTCTTCTACCACGCCGAGAAAATCATGGAGTTGGTCGCAAAACCCAACATTGCTGATTTCTTACCAATGCTGAGAGTATTTGATCTGCAAGGAATAAAAAAGAAAACTCTTTTCCACGTCAAACCGGTGTTCGAAATCACCGGAGGGTTCATCCGGGAGAGGACGGAAGCCAGGGCGGCAGGCGGGCGCGGGGAGGAGAAGGGCAAGGATTATATGGATGTGCTCTTGGATTTCAGAGGTGACGGTGTGGAGCAGCCACTTAGCTTTTCTTCAGTATCAATTAACACCACTATTTTAGTAAGTCATCTCGTTCCATGCTTGAATGTATCCATGTGTATATGTTTGGTGAACAATTTTAGACCTTTTATGAGGCAGAATTTGTGATTACATCCGATGTTTTAGGGGAAAAGACTAGGACTAGGAATTTTATTCCTGAAATTGAACACAAATATAACACGGCATGATAACACGAAAACCTAAACAAGTTAGAGTTGAGAGGATTCTAAAAAGAACACGAGACGACATGATAACACGACACGAACCTGACATAAAGTTAGCAAGTTAGGGTCGGCTATTTCTGACACGAAACATGAATATGACACGACACGGTAACACGAAAAGCTAAACAGGTAGGGTTACGGTTGACAAAATTCTGATATAAACACAAGATCAATGACATGACACGAACACGAACACGACACGATACGGGAATTTAAGAAAAGACACGATAGTACGACACGAACCCGACACGAACTAGTGGTTTAGGGTCGGCCATTTCTAACACGAAACATGAATATGACACAACCCGATAACACAAATACCTAAACAGGTCGGGTACGTAAGGTTGAGAGAATTGTGACCCGAACATGATATGACACGACACGACACGATGCCTACCCCTATGAAAAATACAACCTAAAAAACCGTTACGCATCGGCCTTTAGATTTTTTAAAACTTGAGCGAAAAACTTTATTTTTGTCTAGATTTGGCATGACTACTCATTCATGTACTACATGCTTAATTTTTTTCATTAGATGTACCAGCATTTTGCAGGTTACTAATCATAATTTGAATGAACTATTTGTTTTTGGTAGGAGATGTTCATAGCAGGAACTGACACTACTACAACCACCTTGGAATGGGCCATGGCTGAGCTCCTCCACAGCCCTAGAACACTGCAAAAACTCCAAGCCGAGCTAAGGACCGTTCTCAAACAAAACGAAAAACTAGAAGAAAAACACATGGAAAATCTCCCTTACCTCAAAGCAGTGGTCAAAGAAACCCTAAGGCTCCACCCACCTCTCCCATTTTTGGTCCCTCACATGGCCATGGACTCCTGCGACATGCTCGGCTACCGCATTCCAAAGGAAACCCAAATCCTTGTCAACGTTTGGGCAATCGGACGGGACCCTCATATATGGGAAAACCCTCTAGAGTTTAGCCCAGAGAGGTTTTTGGAGCCAAACAATCTGGATTATAAAGGACACAATTTTGAGTTCATACCATTTGGGTCTGGTCGGAGAATCTGCCCCGCTGTTCCACTTGCTTCTAGGGTGTTGCCGATGGCGTTGGGCTCGATATTGCTCGCATTCGATTGGAGTTTGGCAGATGAAGCCGAGTCCTTCGAGATGGACATGAGTGAACAGATGGGGATAACGCTAAGGAAGGCTGTTCTGTTGAAGGCGGTAGCGATACCATATAAAGGGTAACAAAAATTAAGAGCATGCGTTATGTACTTATGTTACATAGGGCAAAAAAGTTGGTCTTCAGCTTGACTACATACAATGTGTGTATTACTTCAACTTGTTGTAATGAATCAAAAGTTGAATGTCCTTAACTAATAGAGCTTGTTACCTAACAAAAGGCTAAAAAATGGGTAAGATGAGGCATCAGAGTATCACAGCATTGCTTATGCGAATCAATGAAAAGAAGGGACATATAAAAAATGTATAATTTAATTGCATCCATTAAATTCATCATACACTCCTGTACTGTCCTAAGACACGACATCCTTGTAATCCCCCGATTCAACCTTTCATTTCGAGCTGAATGGTCCAGATTTATTCCTAACTCCTAGAAATCTAAACCATCGATCCATTACTCAGATTCACTTTGAACCGTGCATTGTCTGAATAAATACTTAGATCGGGAGTTAGTGGTTGTTGTTACTAATTTAATATTTTATTTTACATTTGTTATTTTACATTTATATTTTGTGGAGTAGTCCCCAATTAAATAATAGAATATGTCGGTTAGTTGGAGAGACTTAATCTCCTTATATTTCTCCACAATATCATCAGAGGTGGGAGTTTGTTGAAACCTACTTTGACTTAGTTTTCCTATTTTATCTCCACAGTATCAGTATCAGATGATAGCCGAATGAAACTCAACTGATTAACGTTTCCTTTTGTGCCTATATATATTCATGTTATACTACTATTGGTTATCTATCCAACTTACTGGCATCCATAGAAAACAAAACCGAAAGCTTCTAATTCTTATACCTCTTTCATCACCAACATACAAGTGTCTCATATTATATTCCTATTACACTTGTTTATATTCTGATCACTTGCCGCATATATATTTGCTACTGATTTTATACGGATTTCGAGTGTCGGGAAACAATTTGGTTCATGAGTTTAATTCACTGCACAGAAGAAAACTCGAAGATCGTTGTATCTTGGGGAAGGAGCGCCATTCAACCCTGTGCAGGAGGGGGTGTATCTTTCCTAAGAAGAGCGCTATTTGCGTGCCTCGACCACCCCACGGGTTTTTCTAATCCTTTCTCTATTTATTTTATTTCTTGAATTTGATTGATGAATATCATTTAGAACATTTATTCTATCAGAAATTCCTATTACATATATTTTCTCCAACAATCTTAGGAAAGATAATTTAGGAATTTCTTTATAAGAATAATTTCGGACTTGAGCGGTAGTTATGATTATTTCCTTTTAAAAAGGGATTGTACTCACAGTGTTAACAGTAGAGTTCGAAAAAACTAGATATGCCCATATTTGAACTTTGCATGTGCTATCAAACCGCACCACGACATTTCAAGTAGTGTGGTCATTGCATGTACTAATTGGTAATGACTTTATGCATGAACTATAAATTGGTATAGGTGAAGTTAATTTTTGTTGTTTATAGATTATAAACTCTGCCCACCAAAAAAAAAAAAACTGTGCCCACTAAGAATAAGAAGTGGCAGTTTACTAAATATTTCCCTTGATAATTTTCTATGCATCATGTGATTTAGGGGATCATACTCGGGTTGTGATGGGTTAAAACACTTAGATATAAAGTTTTGCATATTGCATTTCTTAATTTGAAAGTATCGAAATTCTTGCATATATTTCTTGACAGTTACACGTGTGTGACTGATGCATGAATTTATGAATTCTTGCATAATTCTTGCATGAATTTATGAACATTGGGTGTGAACTTGGCAGTTAGCATGCATACATTATCCTGCATATTCTGATTGTTGTCACAAAAGTTGCGTAAAAATAATTTGTTTTGAGGGAGATAAGAGACTCCATGAATGGTAGAAAGTTGAAACTAATTTGGACTCTAGCTTAGGCTGAAAGTCCAACGGTATCTCTCTCTCTCTCTCTCTCTCTCTCTCTCTCTCTCTCTATGTTTTTCATATTAAAAAATTAGTATATTAACATTCGTTGAGGTGGTGGTCTTTGGGAAAACTGATCGGTTTGGTGAGTAAGAGTTTAAAATTCAAAATAGATATTTGTTCTGTTATTATTTTTGGAGAATAAAGCCTGATCATAATAATATATACGGGTTTTCCTTGACAGAGCATGAATTTGAACCATATACATTCTATGGATTTAAGAAAAGTCTATTTTGTATTAGAGTTGTATCTTTACTTTGCATGTTTACTAACAGATAGTAAGAGCTTATTTAAGAAATTCTCAGTTCTTAAATTTATCACAAAATTGATACCGTAGTCTTTCTTAAAAATCATGTTTGTGATGACTGAATTTCTTATGGATTGTTTACGAGTCAAGTGACGTTCACCATGTTGGATCTTTATTTATTGGAAACTTACAAAGAAAGTCTGTGATCTCACTTATTGTTGACAACATATAAAAACTCAAGCATTTTGCGTGCATTATTTGCAAGATGTTTATCCTATATTTGCAAGGTCTAGTATTTGACTTGTGGGGAATAAATTTAAGCACTCTATATTGCTTTGAGAATGTTCGTATGATAATTAGCCTTTAGATTTGCAATACATTTCATCACTTCATCATGTGGACGAGGCAATGTAATTGGACAAGATATAGATATATATGTGTGTATGCAAATCCAGAGCTTGCCTAATGCTAAACAAAATTAGGAGTTTTTTGTGATTGATTTGCTTTTAGCAAATATGGTGTATGTTCAGTTAGAGGAAATTATACACAAAATGTGGAGGTTTATTAACATGATCATTGATGGATGGTAATTTCATGATCTTTGAAGGATTTATGTTCTAATGAGACACTAACTTTGTATTGTAGAGTTTTGTTTGGAAAATTCAGGTGGATGTTGGCCAACTTGCAGTGACTTTGATAAATTCTTTTAAAGGAGTGAAGTATGTTATCTTAATTTTATACCAGTTGCCACGTGATTTAAACTTCACTAATTATGGGCTGGAGAATGTTGGATAAATATTTTCAGGTAGTAAATGTTGACAAGCTTGAAATGAAGCAACATTGGAGCTCTGATAAATATCTAGAAATGTGGGGGCTTGATCAGCCCAAAGAGAATTCTCATTATAAAAGATTAGCGCGCAGGCTAATTCGACGTCATAAAAAATTTGCCGAGAAATGTTTGTATCTTAAAAACGAACAAAATATTTTCTCTAATTAGCACGAAGGCTAATTCTTTAATCACCGAGGGGAGTAAGACTGATGCCCATAAGTTAGTCACCTCGGTGGACACCTAACCTTTGTGATTGGAGATCTCATGAATAAGGTTCAATAGGTAACAACGAAGCTGAAGGATGACTAGAAGGAGCACTAAAATATTAAAGGGGAATCCCTGGTCCTATTCCTATGATGATAGTGCTCATGCAATGTGCATGTTATGTGATGATAGGAAGAGCTTAGCTCTGAATGTGTCCAAGGTAGGATTTCTACGGGGTGTTGGTCACAAACTACCCTTGGAGGACACACCTATATGACTGTGGCAGTGGGGTCGCTACTGTGGGTCCCTAAAGACACTCATAGAAACGAGATACGTGCGCATGACCGTCTAACGCGCAAAATCGTTCCAGAACCATAAATGTTTCCCGTACTGTGTGTGTGGTAGGCGTAAGTTTGAAATCAAGGGCCTAGTTCAAGACTTGTTCACTATGGTTCTTCAAACTGAAACTTACTTACACTAAGTGTATGTTCAAGTCTGGAAGACACCTATACCCATTGCGCAGTAAAAGCACTCTTGTAAAATTTAAATTATGTGGGGGATTGTTGTTACTAATTTAATATTTTACATTTGTTATTTTACATATTTTACATTTATATTTTGTGGAGTAGTTCCCAATTAAATAATAGAATATGTCGGTTAGTTGGAGAGACTTAGTCTCCTTATATTTGTCCACAATATCAGAGGTGGGAGTTTGTTGAAACCTACTTTGACTTAGTTTTCCTATTTTATCTCCACAGTATCAGATGATAGCCGAATGAAACTCAACTGATTAACGTTTCCTTTTGTGCCTATATATATTCATGTTATACTACTATTGGTTATCTATCCAACTTACTGGCATCCATAGAAAACAAAACCGAAAGCTTCTAATTCTTATACCTCTTTCATCACCAACATACAAGTGTCTCATATTATATTCCTATTACACTTGTTTATATTCTGATCACTTGCCGCATATATATTTGCTACTGATTTTATACGGATTTCGAGTGTCGGGAAACAATTTGGTTCATGAGTTTAATTCACTGCACAGAAGAAAACTCGAAGGTCGTTGTATCTTGGGGAAGGAGCGCCATTCAACCCTGTGCAGGAGGGGGTGTATCTTTCCTAAGGAGAGCGCTATTTGCGTGCCTCGACTACCCCACGGGCTTTTCTAATCCTTTCTCTATTTATTTTATTTCTTGAATTTGATTGATGAATATCATTTAGAACATTTATTCAATCAGAAATTCCTATTACATATATTTTCTCCAACAGTGTCAAACGTGCGTGCCGTGCCACTCAACTTTCATGCCAACCGTGCTTCGTGCTGTGTTGTGCCCGTTACTTCATCGTGTCGCACCGTGCCATGCCCGTCCTACTTCGGTGTCGTGCCATGCCCGTCCTAGAACCGTGATGTGTTGTGCCCGTGTCGTGCCATGCCCGTCCTACTTCCGTGTCGTGCCGTGCTAGGCCAACTTCCGTGCTAGTGTCTGTGCCCGTGCCCGTGCTCGTGCTGTGCAAGAATAAAGTCGTGTTGTGTCGTGCCTCGTGCCTCGTTGACTTTGTATCGTGCCCGTAGAAGACCGTGTCGTGCCATGCCACGTGCCACCGGCCTTAGACATTGTCGTGCCCTCTCAAATCCGTGCCTGTGCCGTGCCACGTGCCAACTTATACCGTGTCGTGCTAGGATTTTACCGTGTCGTGCCGCCTTCGAACGTGTCGTACTTGTGCCATGCCTGTTGTCACACCCTCATCTTTAATAATCAAAATAAACATAAACTCCACCTGGGATAAGTCAAAAGTCATACTTATAATATTGAAAAGTCAAAGTCAATAGTACAAACCCGAGTCAAGCTTAACGTATCTTAAGTCAACAAGTACCCGTACCCGTACCCGAATACATAATTGTCAAAAAGATTTTATAGTTATTATGTTCAAAGATTGAATGAATTAAAGTTACATAATCAACTTTCCAAAATACTGATGTCAAAGATGACAAAATAACTTCATGATCAATATGCTTCATATCATGCATCCACACTTCAAGCATCCATCTCATGCTCCTTGTTGGTTACCTGAAAATGATAGGGTGAGCCCACTAGCCTAGTAGGAATAATTTTACTAACGCTAGGTGTATATAGATGATAAGTGCACATGGAAGTGGGAAACATGAATGAAATGAACAAGAAATTGATATGGGAGACTCAAACAAGTGATAAATATCCACAAAGTACACACGAGCCCAACTACATATCCAAGAATCCAACAACGTGTTCATGTGTCCAACTACGTGTCCATGTATCCAAGTCAATCATTTTTCATTATCCATTAACTTACAAATTCCACCAATTATAATTATAGGAAACTAGTTCCTCTGCCGGATTTCACGGGCTCCGTTCAGCCATGGCAACTATGCTGGTAATAATAATAAACCATGTTTCAAAGGCCACGTTCACCATGCCCAGCTATGCTAGTAATATTAATAAACCATGTTTCACGGGCCACATTCACCATGCCCAGCTATGCTGGTAATAATACACCAACGTCATCGAAACGTTAATAATACACCAACGTCATCGTAACGTGACTCATTCTATCTTAAAGTACACTCACACATCAGTCAAGCATCCACACTAGATAAATATATAGTGTCTCATCTTCCCTCGAAAAATCATGCATTCCTCATTTTCTCGAGCCATTAAGTAATTCGCTACTTCCTTCAAACAAGTAACCACGTTAATGAATTTACCGTAGAAGCGTTTAAAATCCTCAATGTGAGATATCATGTGCCCCTCCGGTACCCGTTTCAAAATCCATTTTTAAAGAATTTTGTGTCCCTCAAGTGTCCATCGAGCATCCACATCACAACAAATCTAAGTATCCCATTCCTTTGAAAATATCACAATTTTTGCCAAAAGTATTACAATTTTCGCCAAAAGTGTCAACCAACTCAATATGATAGGTGTCCAATACGTATAATGAAGTGTCCAATGATATCACGTGTTACAATCTAGGTTTAAACATTTCAAAGTGAATTTGAAGATTGTCACAATGCCAAAAGTCGATTATGCGAAGATATGAGTTTTGAAGTGTTTGAGCTCAGGTTGTTTAGTAAACAAGCAAAAAACTCGAGCTCGAGCTTGGCGAGCTGAGCCCTTAACAAGCCGAGCTCGGTTAATTTTAAAAACGAGTCTCTTTAAATGAGTCGAGCTTATACTGTTGAGTTTGACTCATTTACTAAACTAAATGAGCTCAAAACTTGTGCTCGAGCTCAGCTCCATTTCTAAACAAACGAGCGGAGCAATGCGATGCTTCGTTTGCATTAGCATATACTTTCTACAAAATCTAGACCACTAATTATCGAGATTGAATTTCATAGACTTCTCTACGATCCAAGAGAAGTTGGTTCCAAAATAAATTCTTCAAATAACTACCAAACTTGACTTGTTAGTTCTTACAATATCCTCGTCACATGTGCTCCCCCGTCGTCTACCAAAAGCACAAAAGGGATGGGTCAGAGCACGCGTGTTGTGCAGCTCATTTGGAGCGTATCTCGGGTCTCGTTGTTTGATTTGAATCGTTCATTTTGTTGGTCTAGTCGAATATGTAATCCATGGAAAAGTTCATGCTAATCGGAGATCGTTAAATATGTTTTCAGACGATATTTTTTTTTGGAAACGGAACACTCAAAGAAATTATTGAGGGTGATTTTTTTTTTCCAAAACAATAAGATAAATGATCACCGGCCAATAGTTAGCGATGTCCATGGACATGAATTTTTACGAGGACCACATACTCGATGAGACGAACAAAATGAACGATTCGAATCAAACAATGGGACTTGTGGTGGGCCCCAAATAGACTGCACAGCAAGCGTGTTGTGCACTAGACCTCTGACCCGGTGTGGATTGAGATAGATGTTAAACTAATGTGCTATTGTACAATTTCTGGCCGCTACAAGAAATTTTACCATTCTCGGCATTAACAAACCGCCTGTAAACACCCCAAAACCATCGATAAAAGTATTTCTGGAGGCTAAAACGCGAAAAATCGACCGTCGTCGATACAGCCGTTAGGAAAAGATAAACGGCGGTAATCTACCACCGGTAACAATAGTTAAATTTTACTAGTAGTAATGAGGTTTTGGTAAAGGTTTTTTCTGGAAAAAAAATTCATCCCGAGTTTTGAACCCGCAACCTTATTTGTGGAGCCCCAACACTTAACCAACCGACTAACCAAACTTTTCAGCTATACTTGGAAAATAAAAATATTTGCATTAAAATTTACAGTTTTACCGGTGGTTTTTTTGGATTACTGTCGGTAATAGTTGTTTTACCAGCGGTTTATAATTACCACCAGTAATGGCAACCTTTACCGGCGGTTTTATTAACAGCCGGTAAAAAAATAGCAGAAAAAGTCATTTTTCCCGACGAATTGTGATTACCGCCGGAATGGTACCCTTTACCGACGGTTTTGTTGCGCCGGTAAAGCCACATTTTCTCATAGTAGCCAGTGCAATATATTTGCACGAGGTCGTATGATTGCTTTAATTGGGAAATGTTTGGATCTACGAAAACTATTTAGACATGAAACAGTTCAGGAAAATTAAATCACTGGTTGAGATTTGCAATGCCAGAATTGATTTAATTTTCCTGAATTGTTTCATGTACAGTTTTCCTTGACCCTATCAAACCCCACTTTAATTTGCTTCTTATATCAAGCAAACTAGGCAGCTCTTCAATGAATGGTAGTGTTCCAAAAAAATTTCAAGACATGATGTCTTCTTTCAATCTATTGTAATCCAAGTTTTGTGAATGGCAAAAATGCAGAATACCTCATTGTGTTTAGGTCGAGTTGAAGATGACCTCCCCGACGTTTACAAATGACTGCTTCGCCTCCTTGTGGTTCTGGACTAAAATGCTACCGTTAGATTTTCCTTCCAAATTGATGGAAGGTGCAATACACACGTGTGTTACACAAGTTGGGATGGGAAAAAAAATTAAATAAAGTTGAATTTCCATGGAAGAACGCGTGTTATTAACCTTCTTCATCTCCCCATCCTGTTGGTTCTCTCTCATCTATCCATTTGATTCTCTCTCTCCCTCTCTCGTTCATGCCTCTTACTTACTGCTATCGGAGGTGGTGCCGCTCTGTTCCGAATCCCCACTGCCAAAGCCACCCATCCATCTAAACCCTACATATCCATCTCTCTGCTCCCATCTCTTCACGTATAGATCAGCCTCCTTTTATTTCACCCTCTCCTCCTTCAGTTCAGTCTAACCAAACAAAACCAAATCGAGCCTTATGTCCCAGATCAATTGGGGTTGGCTACATGAATCATTTTCCTCCATTGAGCTCTATCAAGTGTTGCTTGCTCACTTAGCCATAGTAGACTCAAATCCTTGCGCACTATCGTATCTAATGTCAATTTGGGTCTTCCCCTCCTCGGAGCGTTGCTACTTAAAGCTATCCTATCCGGTCTCTTAACTACTATATCCGCTGGTCTACGATAGACATGCCCAAACCACCTAAGCCTATTTTTCCTCAACTTCTACTCTATAGGTACTACACATACCATCTTGCGAACTGTTTCATTTCTAATCCTATCTCGTCTAGTCTTACCACACATCCACCTCAACATTCTCTTTTCCGCTACACTTATCTTGTTCACCTACTATTTCTTAATAGGCCAACATTCTGTCTTGCAAAGCATCGTTGGTCTTATGACAGTTCTATAGAATTTACCCTTCAGTTTTGTGGGTACCCTCTTTTCGCTGGTCTTATGGTTTTTATATTGCTGTGTCATCATCTTCTTCATATGAATATATGTATAGGTCTGTGTATTGATGAATGTTCTGTTTGGTGATGAGGAAATTCTGTGGAACATAAGTTCTAATGGGTCTGGATCGCAGAACTTGACGACTAACCTTGGCTGTCTGAGCACTCTTTTGTCTAATTTTTTTTTTGTTTCCCCATCCCCTCATTTTTTTTATTCTTGCAAACATTTTCATTCCATGGAAAATTCCAATGGGGCTCATGATGATAACTTTATTATCTTAGCAGATATCAGTGTGGTTACACACACCGAAGCCCTTTTTTTTTCCTTTATTAATTTTTTCAATTGTTTTTTAGTTATATTCTCATTAAGTTTTTTTTCGTGTTATTGGTTTAATAAAAAAAATTTGGAAAACATTTGGAAGGGATTTGTCTGCTGTGATGAGGCTAGAAGAGGTTGGTTGGGCGTTGGTCGATTGAGAATCGAACGAACGACGAAGAAGATGAGGGTGTTTCGGGTCGGTTTAAGAAACCGACTAATTTAGAAGAGAAATTGGGGATTGAGGAGGATATGGACGAAGAATAGAACAAATCTGAAGGCGAGATTGACCTTTGGAATCAGTGAAGTGTTAGTTTGTTCGATTTGGTTTTAGACCATGAGTCCTCCATTAATGTTGTACCAGTAGAGATTGAGAGGCGAAGAAGATGATGATGATGAGAGAGAGAGAGAGAGAGAGAGAGAGAGAGAGAGAGAGAGTGTGTGTGTGTGTGATACGAAAATTGATTTTTTACTTAGTCAAAAAGAAAGTATAGGGGTACAAGAGTCATTTAGCACTTTCTGTTAACGGAGTTAAAAGTTGCAATTTAGTCCAAAACCATGGGTAGGTCATTTGTAAACGTGAAGGAGGTCATCTGCAACTCGACCAAACCATAAGGAGGTAAAGACCATTTTTCCCTTTTGTGCATTATAACCCAAGTTGAATACCATTGATTTGTAAGAAATCCTAGTGAGTCTATTTGACATAACGTTTATTTGAGTTTTTCTTAGTAATACTAGTGTCCTCTCTCTCTCTCTCCCCCCCTCTAAAAATCCCTCCCTTTCGCTAATATCAAACCCGAGCCTTAGCAGCGGCAGGAGGGAAGAATCTCCCCGTTATTCGGTCCTCTATCCCGATCTTAAATCTGGAAACATTTCTCTCACCATCAATCTCGTTCTCTCTTCGTGCCACCTTTTTCTTCAATTTCACTTCCTCTTGTGCATCCATCTGGTGAGTGCGGGTGGTTGTGGCTATGGTGATGGTGGCTCGAGGAGTGGTCGATGTTGGATGGTGGTTTGAAGTTGTAACTCAAAACTTGAGACTATCAGTGGCTAGGCATATGATAGGTTGGCGACCATAGGTGACTCTACTAAGGGCTTTGGATAGTCAGTTGAACACCCTAAAATAAAAATTTGTTTAGAATATATGTAATATTTTTGGTTTTATTTAAGTTTATCCTTTTCTTGAACACTCAGCCTAAAATTATTTGAACACCCTACGCACAAATATTTGAACACTGAACCAACAAAAAGTTTGAACAACTAACCCCAGAAAATCAGCCCACAAACCAATCCAATGTAAACAATCCAATTAAAAGTCATAGGCAGCTCCATAGCTTCCCATAGATGGTCAATTGAACAACCTAAACTCTTTTGTATTTTCTAATACATGTAATAATCTAATTATCTCAAGTTTGTTTGAGCACTTAATCATTTACTGTGACAATCAATTAATCTATGAAATTCATAATTGAAGATATAATATATTAGCACAAAAAAATACACTCTAATAATAAAAATATTAGAAATAGATAGAGAAAAAAGTGTCTATTGATATCGATTTTGTACTCTGACTTTTCTCTGAACAACAATCAACTCTATATCTACAAAATAAGAGCATGTGTCAAAAAAAAAAAAAACCAGTGTAAACCTATTCACCACAATTTCTATAATAAAAACTCAGTTTATATGCCCATTTAATTTTGTTTGGCCTAAATATAAAATTCGCCTAGAAAATGCAATTATAACATCTTATGTATTTTCGTATTATTTGTTTCCATTCTTCACTTATATAGAATTTTGTGTATATATGGCTGGTCAATAGAGCTCATAGAGTTAAGGTAATTTTTGAACACCCTGTTCAAAATTTCTGAAGCCGCCACTGTTGGCGACTGTTCCAATAATCAGAGTTATTCCTTTTCGTTTTTCTTGTTTAATTTGTTTCGTTCATCTCTGCTTATGAATTCTACGTTCCCTGTGCAGAACCTTTCTGTATACCCTTTGTGGATATTATTTTCTTGTGCGCACCGGACTTCTTCACATACCACATGGATAACCTGAAAGTTGAGATTTGTTCTACCCAACCAAGAGCTCCTGGTGGGAGTTTTAGCCTTTTTTTACGCGATTTTTTAGTTTAAAAAACAAAGGGTGTCCAAAAACATTGGTGACAAGTAATTTCATTCGTGAGAGTGTGAATTGCAATACAGTTAAACATTTTACCCCATATCCCAAATTTCAAATTACCTGTACAGTTCCAAAGTGCATATCTTTCCCAAAAGAAGAGAATATATTCTTTGGACAATCAAAAAGTAGACTCTGGGAGGGCCCGTCCGAAAATTTTGTGTTTGGCAAATGGGACCAGAATTTGAATTTGATGTGATGGACCGGGCCATCATTAACCACACACTATTCCTTATATGGTATGGCCAAATATTTATGGACGTACCCAAAATTTCAAGAAGTATCCTCCGATATTTTGGAGTCTCATCTTAATAATGATCAGAATCACTTAATTTGTTTTGTTTTAAACATATTTTTAATAAAGACTTGATCGATTTTAATAAAGACTTGATCGATTTTCCTTACTGAATTTGCGAAGAAAAAAACTGAATGAATCGATCAAGTTTTTATATATATCCAAATGAGCTTTTTTTTTTTCATGTGTGGGCTTGTAAAACATGTTTTAAACAAATTGAGCGGTTTTCGATCATTAACATGAGATCCGAAACGAATTTCACATACAATAGTATATATTTTGTGTACACCAAATGATGTACCCATAACAATGCTCTTTGAATTTATGTTTGTGTGATGCAAACCTATTATCTATGTTCTGTTTCTTGACCGGACTTCGTTGCAACCAACAAATCACCAACAAGTCCTAATCAAACCCTGCTACACACTCGTCTGGGATAGGCGGGGACGCCCAATGCGTCCGAGCCGATTTGCCCAGATTGGACATTGTCGTCTTGATGGTTGGATTGGGTGGGACGCCTAATACATCTTAATTCTATGGTCCATCGGGTGGTGAATCACGATTCGCTTGGATGGTTTGACCCATCTTTTTTTTTTGGATTCCGTGTGCCTACAAAACGCAGCAAGCAGCTAGTGCCACTCGGGCCAAAGACTCCAGAGGACGCTCCAAAACTTGAGTTAGCAGGAGGAGGAGAAAATAAAATAAAGCTGAATTCAGTTAAGGAATGGTGTACCTCTCATAAGGTTTATTCGAAGTCACGCGTGCTTGGCACGAGTCGTAACGTTACAATTAACCGCTTCGTCACGTGACATCATGGATGACATTAGGCTGGCACGTGGCCAAACCCACGTGCCCATAACGCCTCACCCATGATCCTTCCAACCGCCTTCCGGGTCAACCAATGAGTTGGGTCCCTTCAGCCCGGACCGACACCACTGAGTCCGAATGGACTTTCTACTCCGCTCGGCCACATGGAACGGGTGGACTGTCGGTTCGGCCCCTGCACGTTCGACCCAACAGGCTTCGTAAATTCGTATGATCTTGGACCATCGCCGTCACTTTCAGTTTTTGGGTTTGAACGGAGAGAATTGGGGCTTCAATCATCATCATCATCATCGCCGTACTCCAAACTTGGTTGCCAATTTCAACGGAGAGATTTAGGGCTCCGCGATTTGCTCACAATCTTCATTGCATGACTACGATCGTTTGGGGCTCCACTGGTACCAATTTTTTTTTTTTTTTTTTGGTACCATTTTTTTTTTATTGAAGTGTTTTTGAATTTTTTTTTTGAAATTAATTGGAATGTGATTCAAATCTAGACAAACTGATTTCTTGTGGTGCGATCTCAAATCAGGAATTTGGTGAGACGAATTCATTTGTTTTCTCATATGATTTCTGTGAGTCGTACGTATATGTGTGCTGGACAAGAAGTTATGTGAGTCCTATGATTTCCTGCGAGGATTTGTTTGTGGGTGTGGGAGAGAGTGAGTGGTCCGTGAGGTTTTCCAGTGAGATTTTTTTTTGGATTTGTGTGTGTGTGTGTGTGTGTGTGTGTGTGTGTGAGTGAGAGAGACAGTGATTTGTGTGTGAATTTTTCTTTCACTGAATTTCATGAGCTCGTAAATTTTACGAGTTCAAAGCCAGTGAAAATTCACGAGCTCAAAGTTAGTAGTAGTGTTTTGAAATCTAGTGTGAATTTCACGAGTCCAGATTTCACCGTCCGGGAAAGGTCGCCATCTAGTCCATTTTTTATGGGACCGGATCCAAAATATATATTTCTCTACATACTTTTCAAAAAACAAAAATTACACCACTTTAATTTGGTGCCAAAAAAAATTAAATAAAATTCTATGAAAATAAATGTTCCCAAATAGGACACCTAGAAAGGGGCGGAGCGAGTACATTATATATACTACTATCATAATACTCCATAATCTTTTATCACTACAACATGTTAAATTTAATTTACGCGTACTCGACTAATTTTATGGACAAATCCCGTTGCCCATTAGCATATGGGCATGGTTGAACTCCTGATAAAAAGAAGTCTTGTTCAAAATTAGATCTTAAATTTGGAAGAAAGCAAACTCCTAAATTCCGAACTTTCCAACAAAATTGGTTATAACAACCTTCTTCTCCTTTGAGTAAAAAATCAAAGAGGATGCAAGGCAACATCACAAAAAATTTCTCTATAAAGAAAGAAACCAATAAAGAGACTTCATAGAAAGGACTTGATGAAAGCCATGGTGCTAGGCAATTCTATCCAATGACTCAATCATGCACAGCATTTGAAAGCAAGCTCCAAGCTCCTTTATTGGACTGATCATTTTCAAATGGGAAGAAAAAGATGTGCAACCAAACGTTTGATTCCAGCCTGCCATGATTGTGATTTCATAACTCCTCTTTTCGTTTATAATGGGAATTGGGAGGAGCCTGCAGGCATCATCAGATTCACTCACATTATATTTATGTTTGAAATGTCAACATCCCACATTGCAATGTGTGGATTTTCAAACTCTTCTCTCCTCCTTTCTGGTGTGGAAAAAGCTTTTGCCACTTGACTAAACTAATGCATGTTTGGTATAGTGTAAAAAAATTATACGCGGAAGTTCTTTATGTACCCCGATATTAAATAGGGGCCAAACCATGGTCAATATTAGCACAAAAAGAAAATGAGTATGCTTTTTTAAAAGGATTCTCGGGGCGGACCGATGGGGTGTTTAGTCTATGCACTCTCTCTATTTTTCTTTCAATTTATAATACACTTTTGGATTTTTTTTTCGCAATCCTACTTTCGCCACTGGACCAATGATATTGGACTGTCAATAAGTTCACTGAAAAATTAAAAAACACATATTTCAATGCACTTTCGTCTTCGTACACTTTCCAATGCAGTTTTTAATAGACTTTCACCTATATTTATACAATTTTTTTATATTTTTAAACCTTAACGACAGTTTAGCAGGATGTTTTTAGCATTTTTCATTTTTAAGTTATCCCATCCAATTCCTCCCCTACAATTTGGAAAAGACTGTTGTGTCAAAATCTCATTCATTGTACTTGGGGCAATGGCAATGGGGCATGTTTGGTGTCTGCTTGAATTGAAGTAGGTCATTAAACCACCTTGAACAAATATAATAGAGAAAGGATAGCTATTTCAATATTAAATCAATATATCTTGAAAATAAAAAATTATACCAAAGAAAACATAAAAATGACTGCACAAGGGAACTGGTTTGTAATTTCAAGGTGAGGGATGATACAGTTCCATTATAATCTACTGCCACAAAATGAAATAAGCCATTAAAATTCAAATCCGGAAATCCTGTAGTGTGGTGCCGCACTACAACCCTGTAGTAGATTATAATTATTGCAATGGAAACAATCAAGCCCTTAAACTTGAGATTCATTTGGCAGGAATACTTCAACTTTCTTCCCTTGTTACTTTTGCTTCCAATTCTTCATTTCATTTCTAATTCTTTCCTTGCTCCCCTTTTCCTTCATGAAGAGGGAAACCAAAAGTGGTACCAAGCTCTTAAAAATTCCAAAGAAAGATAGAAGAGTTCTTCCCTCACATGGGTCCTTGTAGTACTTCCTCCAAATCGTGCATTGCCGAAATGAACGGTCGAATACGGGCACTACAGGTTCTCGAATTCGGCCATCCCCACACGTTAGAATCCCTTAATATCAGTCATTTATAGACACCATGATAGCTCCATTTCACTAATTAATTAATGGGATCCTAATTAATGAAGCTGTTAGAGATAAGATGTAAACTAAAAGAACCCCTGCCATTAATTATTGCAGAATTATCACCAAATTTCAATTTTGCCCACGGATTACAGATATATTACACAATCCACCAAATCAGAGAAAACTATATATCTGAACAAGCCAATTAATTCAAGAAACTACACAAAAACCCAAAAGGCATTTGAAAAATCAAATTCATAGTAATAAAGAATATTGTTTACTAATGAACTTTATACAGATTCAACATAAATAATAATAAGATCAAAAACAACAATCCTTCATCATAGACAACAAAATAAATATTAAAAAAAAAAAAAAACCCATCACCGATCTCCCTTTTTCCCCACCGTATAACAAACATTCCCATCTCAAAAAAAAAAATTAAAAAAAACTAGAAAAAAAAACGAAAAATATATAAATGTAGAGATGAAGGAAACTTAACTCCTGCAGCGGGTAAGTTGACTGCACCCACGGGAGTACGGGTTGCGCTGTGCACCAGTACGGCAGTTATAGTAAGAGGCGCCGCGTCGGGAGCAGGGCACTCTGTTCCTGCTCAGCGCACCGTAGCTGATGTATTTGTTCACAGCTAGAATGCGCCGGCTGACTTCAGAGTCAAGGCCGAACTCCTCCTCGTCGCCGTCGGCGAGGCACTCGGCGACTGTCCCACGGCAGCCGGACATCGAGGGGACCCACCCGGCTAGGGTTTGGTCGTAGTCCCCGCTGGCAACGACGGCGTTTGGTATTGAGGAGAGGATTATCAGCGTTGTGGTGATGAAGCAGAGGATAAAAACCTTGGCCATTGTTGTTCTGTTCTTCTGTGTGAATGAAATGAATACCTGAAGAAGAAGGCAAGCTCTTTGCTCTCTCTCTCTCTCTCTCTCTCTCTCTCTCTCCCTCTCTCTCTCTTGGATGTGCTGTGAGAGTCTGTTTCTCTCTCTAGAGTTGTGGGCAACTTGATATTATATCTTCTTGGGGATGACATAGTGACCATGTTTTACTTGTTATTCACATAATTGCCACTCGACTTTATTCCTTTTTTTATTTTTTTTTGTCATTCATCATTCTTAATCTATTACTACATGGGGAGGGGGGAATGAGATTCGATCCCGAGAGGCAATGTGCGGCATCCAAGTGTTCTACCGCATAAGCTAGCCACGACTTGCATGAAAATTTAGGTCTCGTTCGACTAACTGACGAGTTTTTGACAAATCATTCTCTTCACATATACTCCATCCGTCCCAATTTTATAGTCTACTACGAAATTACGTGCAATTTTCAAACAAAAAAATAATTGTTTTCCTCCTTCCCCATTTTATTGTCCCAATTGGCACTTTTTGTCGTCCCAAAATTATTGTCTCACTTCAAAACTAAGTGTGTAATTACTAAGGAATTCCCTCATTTGTCCTCATATTTTGAAATTAAAAGTAATAAAAAGTACAAAAATGTAATGATTGAAGGGTAAAATAAGAAAAATATATTTTAAAAAATACAATGATTATGTCCCCTTATTAAGTTGGAATCCCTAACAAGGACTATAAAATGTGGACGGGTGATGCAGAGCAATATTGGAAGTATTTTAAAATATAGGAATTTTATTTTATTATTTGAAATTAGTATTTTAGTAGGTGTGTTTAATTTTAATCAAGATTTTACTTTCCTAGTTTGTTTTAATGTTTTTTTTCTATATTTTGTTAGGGTTTTTCGAATTAGGAGATTAGGCATCTTAGAGCAATTGATTTCCTAGTTTAATGTTTCTTTTTTATTTATTTCTTTATTTACCGGGATTCAGCTTCCTGTTTTGCTGTTTCCTTTTCGGTCCTAGTTTTTTAGTGGAATATAAAACAAGTAGTAGGGTGACATTAGAATTTGGTTGTTTATGAATTAAGAAAATCGAGTTTTTACTCAATACTCCCTCCGTCCCTTTTTAAGTGTGTTACCTCGTAATTCCAACTTATTTTCTCTCACATTAACTTTTACAATTTTTACATCTACTTTCCATTGCTTACCCTTATCAATATAATAATACTCACTAACTTTTCAAAAAGGAATCTACTTTTAAGGGCAAAATAGAAAATGTACTCATTAACTTTTCAAAACACGCACTTATTAAGGGACAACCCAAAATGGAAATGTCTACACTATAAAAGGGACGGATGGAGTATCGTTTGTTCAAGGAAGGAGTACCTCTAGTTCAAACAAAATTCGTGATTGTCCTTGTTGCACTTTCTTATTTCTACACGCCTCCCTGCATCAACCGGGGGGGGGGAGTACTTATCAAAATAATTTCCCAATCAATATGGATCTTGTTTGATAAATCTCATTTAGAACTTTAATATGGTGCAAAAAAAATTCAAATTAAAAAATTATTATGGTAAATACATTAGGAGTATTTATTAGTTTGAAAATTACACGTAATTTCGTAGGGGACTACAAAATTGGGACGGAGTATTAATCTAGAAAATCGTGAAAAGTCATAAAGCTACCTCAGTGGAGAGACATTTTGTTGGACAATAAGTCCCATACATTCTTATTGAGGCTAAACATACTTTTAACACCACACATACAAGGTGGTAATTTTGTTTTGGTCTCGATATGTGTTCGAGTAGATCTCTTAAGCATGGTTTGGAGGATGGTGCAGTGCACAAGATGTTCTGTAATGCGTCATCTGTTCATCCATTTCGACAATGCATAGCTCGGATTTAATCCAAACAACCGATGGGCGGGTTCCGAGTCATACATTGGCGAAATTGATGGCAAGATGATGCGCACTAAACTGTGCAGCGCATCTTGTGCACTACAGGTCTCCTGTTCCTGTAAGCGCGGTGTGGTAAGATAGTATTTTCTGACAGACATGACTATTGACGATATACTGTACTTGCACTTTTATTTTTTGCTCAAAAAAAAAAAAAAATGTAAAGCATAATTTTTCAGCCATTGGTTTGTGAGAGAAAAATACCCAGCCGTTACCAAATGGGATAAGATGGGGATGGATTGTGATGATCATAATGGTTCAAGTTTTTTTGAACTGATAATGGTTCAAGTTTGAACATCAATATTGTGGAGTTGTAATCATCATTGTGGTGGCCCTGGTGGGAAATCTATAGATTATGATGATCATTATTTTTTCTCATAATGGTTCAAGTTTCCCCATATTTTGTTTTAATGTTTACCGAGCCCGACTCTTTAATTTTAGGTTGTTGAATAAAAATGAGCTGAGCTCGAGCTTGGTATTATTCAACTTGATTAAACTCTTAAATTTAGAATCAAGATGCAAAGAATAGTTTTTTAGATATCAATTCATAATTATTTTGAGGATGTAAATTAGTACGTATTTCTTTTTTGCTCATGAGTATATATCAAGGAGATAAATCGAGAGAGGATTTCATGAAATTCTTTTCCAAAATCGAGGCACTTCTCAATAAGAATTTTGAGTTCAGATTGTTCGAGCTTTGATTTGAGCTTGTTCGAGTTTGAACTCTCTGAAAATTAGACAAAAAATACAAATAGAACATGCTAAAATTCATCTTACCTCAATTCTTCCAGCCTTAACTATAAAACTCCAAAACTTATTCACTAAAAGATTATGAAGCATTTTGTTGGTTGCTTTGCATAAATTTTATCATTAATATGCCGATCGACAGAAATCTTTTATCATAAATATGAAGATGGATTTTTAAAAAACACTGTAAAGAGTTTTGTGGCCATAAAAGGGAAATAGACCACAAGAAATGCCCTCAATTGGACGTTTTTGTTGACAAATACAGAGTTGTCCCATTCCTACTACAGCGTTCGACAGAGAGGACGACGAAGAAAACGAAACCAAAAGTTTCCGAGTCACACCAAAAACCAAAGTCCGAGTATCTGTTGCAAGCCGATCAAAGAAAAAGAATCCAAAACGCGTTCTCTCTCCCTTTCTCTCCACCCAATTTGCGCCTTAAATTTTCTGATTGACAAGAAAATTTTGGGTGCAGGCTTGGTACCAAGGTTTTAAATACTGGTTTTGCGACACGTAACGGTAATGGTTTTTGTGTAACGGTTTCGGTAGTATCGAACGTTATGTAATGGGAATCGGGTGTAGCGGTCGTGAATTTTTAAAAACCATTTTTTGATAAAAAATAATTTTAAATTACTTAAATAACTCATAACGGTCGAGTATCGGCCGTAACGGTCGTGAACCGGTCAGTGAATCGGATACAGACCGATACGTAACGGGAACTGCCCGATACACATGCGATTTTTCCATCTCACCGGTATACCAGGGTGTCACGGTATGGGAGATGCCAAAAACCGTTACGTAACGGCCGATACGTTACGTGACGGCCGGTATTTAAAACCATGCTTGGTACCGTCAACGCCTATCTCGACTGTCCAAAATTATTTTAGATGGTCCGAATTTTAGAAAGAGCAAGAGGAGAGAGGAAAGGAGAAATCTAGGTGGCCGAAATGCTCACTCGGGCACCACGTCTCTGGTTTCCAATTTGCACCCCAAATTTTCTTTTGACAGTGATAGTATTATCAAACTTAAGAGTTTGCTCCATCTAAGATATGATGTTCAAAGAAAAATCCTCTAAAACCACTACTTTTGTTGGCCTAGGGGCACCAGGGACAAGAGTGGTCAGCTAACCCGGACTCGGGGATACTGTTGTGCACGACAGGTGCTTGGCACTGCAAAAACGGCGCCGTTTCATGGGCCAACGCGCAAAAAGAAAAAACACAGCCAAAACGACGTCGTTTTGGCTATCATCCAACAAAACCCCAAAAATATCGATCTGGAATTCCACAGTGACAAACCCTCCACAACAACAGCCATGGATGATGGACCCTCCACAGCCGCTCGCCACTGTCGTTCCTCCACAGCTAACAACCACCTCTACGCCATCAACATCGTCAAGATCGAGATCGGAAAAAAAAATCACATATCGTCCAGATCGAGAGAGCTTATTGTTCATCATCGGTTGTGGGAGGCTATATATGGTGCGCCATCAACAGTAGAGGCGGCGACGCGTTGGCTATTGGCTGTGGAGGAACGACGGCAATCAGCGGCTGTGGAGGATCCATAAGTGTTGACCGTGGAGTTCCATGGAGTCGGCCATTCAAGGGTTTCTGTTGTTTATTCCCTGATCATAAGTTTTGTGGTTATGTTAGAAGAGAGCCAAAACGACGTCGTTTTTGCTCTTTTCTTTTTTTCACGCTTTGGGCCTTTGAAACGACGTCGTTTCATGCACTGCACAACAGCATCCCTGCCTCCCAGCTGACCCTCCAGACTTTAAATTTCAGTAGGGATATTACTGGTTTACATCAAAAGTTGGGTAATTGACCCTTTTTGAATTTTTTTTTTTGCCCTAGCCTTTATTAGATATTTGGTACTTAGTAAAATAAGGGTGGTAAATAGACTTATAATTTATAACTCCTTTACACCATGAATGCTGAATTAATTAATAAATATTCTCAAATACCAATTATAATTTATAACTCCTACAACATAATGGAATTGGACAGATGCATGTTGCTGAAGTCATGATTGTGTTTGGAACCACAATTTCTGAAAGGAATGAAGTACTTGTTTTTTTTTTTTTTGAAATGGTCATAGATATATAAAAGGAAAAAAAAACTACGGACAACGGTTCTTAACAAGAACGTCATCGAGTCCAGGCGAAATACAACCCGATTGAAACAAAATCTTCCTAGCTAAATCATGCATGACCAAAAAACAATGGAAGCTTCCGTACCAATTTAGGATGCAACAAAGATGCAGACTAACTAACTAAACTGGATTAGTTATTGTACTTTGAACCTCTGAGCAATAAACAAGTTACTGTACAAAAGTGCATACCGATAATTCGTAGCAAGTCCTTGTATCTTTTACCGTTAACTCCGCCCATTTACGCTCAATCGATTCACCCGATCTACTGATCGGACGTGGGGTTCCCTGTTAAGAGCGTGTCACCTAGTCTAATATTTGAAGAAACCACAAGGATACTAAGGCTAAGTTTCCAGTAAGGTATTTCGGTATTCTTAGACTATAAATTATTAAATAAACAAGTTATTCGATCTTCTCACATACATTAACTGATTTGATAATTTATAATCCAAAATACCAAAAATAATGTAGTGAAAAATTCATCCTAGATGTAAACCAGTTAAAAGAGAAATAAAAGTTGGAGCAAAAGAAAACAAGAAGGGATGATCAGAGAAAAGGAAGAAAAAAAAAGAGGAACCAAGAAGGGGACGTGAGAAGCACAAACAATAGACGGCGTTAGAGAGCAAGACAGTAAACGTTAGTGACGGCGTTACGTGCAGGTAGCCGTTAGAAAGTGGGCCCGGATCACATAAGGGTCGGTGTTTGCGCGTTTCCAAAACCATATTTTAAGATTTTTTTGACACCAGCTGGATCTCCTTAGGATTTTAAAATAGACCAATGTGTATACAATATACATACAAAATTGAATTCAATAAGTCATTGAAAATTGAATGTGAAGCCTTCTCTCTCTTCATAAGTCATTCCAATTTTCAATTGAAAAAGTATTTTTTTTTTCTCATTGATTTTCATTTCTTTTTGTTTTCAGACAGAGCTCCTTCAATTTTTGTGTGATCCAGTCCACTCCAGGTCCAATATAAACAATCCTGAGACTTTCATGGGTCCAAAACAATTAACGAATGATTCATTTTATAGAGCTCGTTGAATATGTCATTCATGAAAGAAAATTAATTCGATCGAACATCAAGGAGTACATGAACCAAATAAATTTCTACAAGGGAAAAATGGACTTTAAGTTTCATTAGACTTTCTTGACACTAGCTGAATCTCCTTAGGACTTTAGAATGGACCAATGTGTATGCATACAACATTGGATTCACTAGTATAAATAATACTCCCTCTGTCCCTTTTTAAATGTGTGCTTTGGGAAACGTGTATTTTTTAGGACGTAAAAAAATGTATTTCTACTCAAAATTTTTGAATTTTTTTTGCACCAAATTAAAGTACTCTTTGAGCACTTTAATTTGGTGTAAAGAAAGACATAAAATTGTATAGAAAAATATATTTTTTAGGGGTTTGAAAATGCACGTATTCCCATTGTACACATTTAAAAAGGGACGGAGGGAGTAGTGCCCTTTTGAGAGCTCCATTTGTTAGAAAAAATATTTACTTTTTGTGATTAAACCAAAATCATACGAATGCAAAAAATCAAAACTCGAAATCTGGAAATCGAGGAGGATGAAATGATGATCAAGACGATTGTAGCCGGGAGAGATTTGTCCTTGCTACAGTGCTTCCGGTTTGCATGGACACCTATCTCCCAACACTACTGAATTGAACGTCCCACAAAAACAACAATACAATTTGTGGGTCTAACGTGCTCAATGAAAATATGGACAATCAAAACTTCCCCGTAGAATGAATGAGGAACTCCCTATTTATAGAGATGTTCGTGACTTTTTAACTTTATGAAAAAGTCATGAAAAGAAGTGACACAGCTATTCATCAAAACAAATGTCACCGAATGGACACAACTCCACACTTAAATATTTTGATATTTTCCAACATTATTAATAGGTGCTCTCTATATAAATACTACTTTCCAACACCATTTTTCACATTCTGTATTTTGTTGTTTATGTGTTTGGGTGTTTGGTACACATGGGGTGAATACATTTCCCAAAATGCATTCTCAAAATCACAATGGAGGTACAATTCGCTAAACAGTATTGGAGGTACTTTTGCATTCTTATTTTCTGAGTAATTTTTTTTATTATTATCTTATCTTAATAATTACTGTTAAACACTATTCTGTTGCAAAATCTATTCTGTATACATTTTCCAAACACTCGATAGATTAATAATCAATTCTGACAAATAATTCAAAAATCTACAATTTACAATTTAAAATGTAAAATGTAAAATGAAAAATTAATAGGCTCTCAACTAGCCCCGAATACGGAATTGGAAACCTTCTCTCTCATTGTAAGTCTTTTTAAATCTTCATTCAAAAAAATATTCCCTCCGTTCCTAAATAAGTGTCCTATACTCTCTCTCTTATCCTTTTTCAAATAAAAAAATTAAGTGCTTCCGTGTAACAATTTTTGAATTATTTCGCACCGAATTAAAGTACACGATGAATACTTTAATTCGGTGCGAAAAAATTCAAAAATGATACACGGAAGCACTTAGTTTTTTGATTTGAAAAATGACACGACTTTTCGTAATGGACACTTATTTAGAACGGAGGGTAAATTTTGGGATAGCAAGGTAAAAGAATCAGTTCAAAAAAAAAAAAAAAAAGGTAAAAAAAATGGAGCTATTTTAAAACAGAGGGAGTACTTTTTTTTTTCCTCATTGAATTTTCAGTTGTTTTAGTTTCTTCGTACTGGGAGTATTTTCTACCTAGCGATTGCACATGGGTGGGAAAAACATTCCCTTGTGTTATAGGGGAGAGTACTTCATTGACCTTGTACACATGCTCTGCTCGTATCATTCTTCAAATTATGACACGGTAAAAATGTTCAAAAAGGCTTTGTTGACCACATGATCACATTTAAGATGTCACATGATCTGCCATATTTTAATAATACTCCACTTCTTTTTGTTTTCGTTTAATTGCAAGGACACCCCCTCAACTATCATATTTTAGCAACATGACCCCTTCAACTAAAAAAATACCGACATGACCCCCTCAACTATCAAAATCAAACAACTTCACCCCTTCCGTCCAAATCTATTAAAAAAATTTAAAATTTTGGACTGAAAATTCAAAAGTTGACAGAAAATAAAAATTTAACCCAAAAATGCCCTCTCCCATCTCCCCTCCTCTCCTTTGTCCTCTAATTAGGGTTTTTAATCTGGGCAGTTGAATAGTTAATGCTAGTAAGTACTACGAAGAAAGAAAAAAAAACCAATGCTAGAGGGTAGTCGTATCACATGCCTTAACTTGATTTCGATGAGTCTAGGATGATTTGCAATTATCTCCTTTGTGCCTCTCCAAACCAAACTAAACCAAAATTTCGAAAAAACTTGCAAACCCAGATTTCCAAACAAAAGACTCCGGCATTGACCAAAACCCAAACCAAAATAATCCCAACCTTAGTCCTTCTTCGATTCACTTATTTTTCTTATATCAATTTGAAAATGAGCTCAACATGTGATTAAGTTTATGAAGAGTTGAAGTTGGTGAGAAATGTTAAAAATATTCTTAAGTTTTTTTTTTTTTTCACAATTCTTATAACTTGAATTATTAACATTTACATACATTAGTAAAGCAATTTAATTATACTTCAATATTCATAAGATCGGAAAATAGAAAACCTACTGGAAATAGCTCAGTTGGCCAGGGCTCTTGCATCTCACTAAGAGGTCAGGAGTTTGAATCTCTCTGCTGCGTGTAAAGGCTTTTCCTCTCTTTGTTTATAGCCGGTAATGAACTTATTTCTTGTTGGGTTTATTGTCTTGTGAATTCTCACAATAGATGTAGTATCCCGGATTTATACTTTGTACTTCATATGTAGTGTAATTAGGGTTAGCAATGGGGATAGATCCAGGCCGGAGACTACTATCCCCGCCCCCGATCCCCGAATCCCTCCCCAATCCCCATCCCCGCTCCGATCCCCAATGGGAATTATTTTCTCTCTTCCATCCCCGCCCCAAACGGGAAACGGGTATCCAAACGGGGATTCGGGAAAATTCCTTGATTTCTTTTTTGATCTGACTAATTAACTCTGGATTAGAAAATTACAAAAATAGGAAGAATCCGAAGATCAGAGTTGGAAATCAAGAAATATATGACCTCGAGTCCTCAATCTGGAGCCGAAGCGGACATACTGTTACGAGAGAACTGCTGGTACAGAGAGGTAACCACGACTTGAACCGCGGTAACCTCCGCCAGAAGGACTGGCCAGAACAGAATCGACACCATAAGAGGTGGATGTTGTACTGGACCATTGGTAGAGGGAGGAGAGGTCGACCTGGGGGCAACTTTCAAAGGGGGAAAAAGATCGCCGTTCAATAAAATTGGAAGATCGCCGTTCAATAAAAAAAAGAGGAGAAGAAGATACTCCCTCCGTCCCTTTTATAGTGTGTACATTTCCATTTTGGGATGTCCCTTAATAAGTGTGTGTTTTGAAAAGTTAGTGGATAAATTTCTTATTTTGCCCTTAAAATTAGATTCCTTTTTAAAAAGTTAGTGGATATTATTATATAGATAAATGTAAGTAATGGAAAATAGATGTAAAAGTTGTAAAAGAGAAAAATAATTGGAATTTCCAGGTAACACACTTAAAAAGGGACGGAGGGAGTATTAGACATGAGAGAGAGAGTGGGTAACAATTGTTTCTTCATTATTTTTTCTTTATATATAATATATATATATATATAATGTATATAAAAAGAAACAGGGATTCGGGGACAGATCGGATCGGATTCGAAGCTTTTTTATAAAAAAATCCCCAAATCCGCTCCAATCCCCAAACAGATCTCCAAAACGCCGATCAATTCGAATCGGGGACCGGATCGGATTCGATCGGATCGGAAGAAATTGCTATCCCTAAGTATAATTGATCTCTTCTATCTATTGAACCAAATATATATATATCGAAAAAAAATAGATGGGATTGAAGCATTGATTGAAGGAATGGTATCTAGGCGTTTTCAAGGGATAATGCTAGTACGAATTGGGATAACAGGTACCAAGCGGCTAGAGGCCTACTGACTCCAATGGGTCCGACATTGTGATTGTGATTGTGATTTTCACAGCCCACCAACATGGATAGGAAATACTCCATATAGGAGTTGCGTTTAAGCTTTAACAATAATCCTACAGGTACCGACCAGCCCTAGTGCGCACCCATGATGCACAGATGGCATGTGAAGCTTTTATACTGGTCTCAAACAAATAATTCAACTCGTTCATTAATTTTTAAATAATTGAGTTATTTGTACGTGACCCGAAAGTGAACCCCACACACCGATCGTACACCATTGTCGTGCCAAGGGATCGGTACCCATATTAAAAACTGTACTTTTGTACCTGATCAAAAAATATACTCCAACAGTGAAGAAAATCAACAAGTTGGTGCCCATTAACGAAAGTATTTATTCCCTCAAGTTGCTTCATAATGACAGCGCCACCAATTGATTGGATACTATACAGTAGGGACCATATCATTTATGGTCTTCCATAACCCTTGTTAAGTCATCCATAAACTGTGTGTGCTTGTGTATTTTTCTTGCAAGTGCGAGAATATAACAAACCTCATGACAGTGAGTTTCATGATCCAGTATATTGCAGAAGCTATGGATGTCTGGTATCCCCAGGGAAAGAGCATTTCAGATACGGGTCTTCCCGATATTTAGTGTAAATGGGAAGTTCAAGAGCCATCTCCGCAATTCGCCTGTCTTCATGAATCTTCTCTATCAAGCCCTCGAGCGACGGGAAATTGGCCTGTCATATTCCGATGAACCCCTTGGTCAGAAAAAGCTAGGACGGGAACACGAAAAGAAAATGAAAGTAAATGCATTCGGAGGGGTGAGACCAGGGTTCTTTGTAACAACCCACGGTTTACTAGTCCGATAACTTGTTGAAACCAAGCAACACAGCCCAAAATCTTAAGCGCTGGTTATTGGATAGTCATGAACGGGCTATTATACGGCAAAAGCACATGTGCTTCTTGTAAGCCACCAACTTTGATTTGCAAAGACCCAAAGAATTTCCATGACTTCAACGTGGTGTATGGCTCGTTTGAAATGCTACTTAAATGTAATTTCCAATATGCACAAACAAGTGAAATTGCGCCGTTACTGTTGTGAGAAATTACCTCGGCCCTGTTCGGTTACCCAGTTTAGTTTTAGTTTAGTTTTGTTGATATCATCATTTTCCTCATTTCTCTCTCTATCTCTCTCCACTCATTACACCTTTTGACATCATCAAAACTAAACTAAACTACCAAACGAACAGGGCCCTCATTATTTTTATCCTTGTAGAGAGGATTGTTCAAAATCGCAATAATATGAAAATAAAATGCAGAGAAATATGTAAGCCGCACAAATAGATAAAACTAACTTTCTTTCCAATTTATTGGGGCAACTTTATAATTTCAGTAAGGGCAACCTTGCAATATAATTTCAGAAAAGTGTGCCAAAATGTAGTTTTGCAAATGTCGGTGGAATCTATAGATCCAATATGACAGAATGTGTTTCTGCGCATGGGCATACATACCATAATAACAGTAATAATCATAGTTTTAGAATACCTCGGGCCGTATATACCCAACTATAGCAAGACGCAAATCCTCGCCGTAGAAATCTTCACCAAATTCATGAAGCAACCATGGTTCCTGCATCAAAAACACTGTTACAAACTGAAAGAAGTAAATATACGATTGACCCGCATTGGACTCACTATTGTCTTCTTAGCATTGTTGAAATAGGGATTCCAACCAACACTCATGACCATCTTGTAGATTCCTCGCATTGATAATCCAGCCCAACCAAAATATACCCCCGAGCGTTGTTCTGAAAGGGCAGCTGAATAGCCTTCGGTAGATAAATTAGCTGAAAGAATTAAATGTCAGAATTAGATCAACTCAATGGAATGAAAGGAAGGCAGTTGTGGAAAACAAGCAAAGCAACATAATCAAAGACCATAAGATCCTGCCTTGATCAACCACAAACTAATAACTGGAATAGTTTAAGCACGGATTATAACATAGACTCCAGGTGAAAAAACACAGCAATTTCATGCAAACAACATCCAGAGTTCAATATTCGCTGGAAAATCTATCTGCTTAGAATAATAATCTGGGCACCTGTAGGGATACCAAGCATCTTTGAGCCGCGACCAAATCCTTTAATAACAGGACCGCCAATATACCAAGGTTTTATTGGTAAAGTACCTTTTATCCCTGCAATTACAGACCAAAGATTTCTCACTACAAGGAGCGGTAAAGAAATAACATTACTATCATTTGGAAGAAGTATGAGAGGTTTACAATCTTCAAATGGTGGGAGGTCACAATTTTCTGGCCGCAAATCAAGAAGAGAATTGATCACCTCATCTTTGTCAAGATGGAAATCTTTAGGATGGGATGGAACAGCAACAGCTTCAATTCCAGTAGCCTTACCAGCCATCACACCTGTTCTGACATGTCACAAAAGCACTTCTAATCTTAAAAAAGAAAGATTGCATTTCATTCCTCGTCAAGGGGGAAGAAAAATTCCAATACCAAGTTCACAAGGAGAATTAGCATGAAAATCTCGACATAAGTGTCGATAAACAAACTCAACTACTAGGGAAAATATGAACACTATCACTCTAAGAAACAACTTAACAAAAATCATCAAATCTTTCATTGCTGCAACCAGGCAGTGCACATACAGTTGATTATAATTTTTTGAGAAGAAGTCTACAGACTACACCAAATGCGTAGGCAAAGAATTCGCACAAGTACCCAGTTTTAGAGGCAACTTTATTGCAAAGAAAAATTAAGGCAGGCTGGATCGCCCTTTTGTTCAAGTATACAAAAAGTGAAAGTTGAAAACTTACTAGCAATCAACATGGGACTTTTAGAAAGATGCTAAGACATTTGACTCAAGAGTCAAGACTACCTCTTTCCGCAATAATCTTCATATTTTTAGTTGAACAAGGGAAAAATTCCCTCTTGGTCACGTTATTTCTATGCTCTGAACGGAAAGCATTATTATACTCATCTCTTTACTATTACTGAACCTCTGATAAGTCAATTATATATGAATTGGAAAACTAGGAAACTACAAAAAAGAATTACAACTGCCTCAAATCAGCCAAGTGCCAACTGCCAGACGTTCTGGACTGATCGTTGATTGCATATTAGGGCTTTTGGAAATATCTGTACTACAATAGTAAGTCAACTTCCAACTTGGTGAAGGAAGATTCTGTTAATTTCGGCAAAGAGAAGCCCCGTCACGCTGGTGTAAAGTTCAATAGTGTGCAAAAAAAGCACTTCCACATAAGTTTATAAGGATTAAAAGGTAACTTGAACATAATTTGAATCGCTTCACGTAACCCACCCAAGAAAATCTCACTCGCCCCTGCCCATTTTACAATTTCAGATTTAAGGAGTTCCAATAAAATTTGTGTATTATATATATATATACATATATATACACAAAAATACTGTATCCATGCTTTGTAGGTTATGAGACAATAGTGTTGGTTATATCTAGGAGTGAAATCAGATGTTGAAAGTCAATAAATTTGGGACCAAATTGTCACCGCAACCAAGGGTTTTGGGTGCCTAAAGTGAAAGCGAATGCAGATTGTCTACTACGCAAGTAAACCACTGAATCCTTGTGCCCCTTTTGGGAATTGGTTTTCAAGAAATTATGTCTCATAACCAAAAATCCAAAATGTCCATTGTTGTCCACCGAAAACCTATGGTCAAAACATAATAATAATGAAGAAAGGAAGATTTACCTTACCTCTGGATAAATTAAAGAAAAACACAATGGGTAAAAATAATTTTACACAGAAAGATATCATCAGAAACCACTTACAATTTCCCATCCCCAGAAATTCAGAAATCATTAACATAATCTCCCCACGATACAAAAAAACTACCAAACAGTGAAAATTATGAGGAAAAAACAACTTCAAACAGGAAAACACAGATGTATGTCCACGTCCAAAGAAGAAAACAACAAAGTCATAAATATTAGCCCACATACACCATGTTGGAATGTGCTTGTAGGAGTGGCTGTGCACTATTTTTTTGGTCTCAAGTCATAACAATTTATATTACCAAAATCCATTTCAAGCCCATCAACGAAGTATCAACTTCTTCTCCACGGAAATTGAACCCATTACCTCACTACACCTAACAAAGGACACAACATAGTGTCACTTCACTGTGTCAAATATTTTTCTAAGATTGAAATTTATTATTTCAACATCAAACTTGTCACTTGTGCCTCATTGTTTGTATTTTTATGGGATCATACATAAATAATTACAAGCAGCATTAGTTTTCATAAGCATATAGATCACAAGTTCATATCAATCACATTTCAAATCATATGACTATATATGCTTTGTTTTCTATTTTTGTCGTGTATCGTGTCTTTGTCCCCTACAATTATCAGTGGCCGTCTGATGTCTCTATATATAAGCTTCTTATGCGGAGATACTCGTCAGTATAACCATGACAAGAACCTAATGTGCCGTCAGCCCTCCACGGGGGCAAAAGAGTAAAAGACCATGTGGCTGAGCAATTCCACTCTAGCACTCACGTGGAAAAAAACTCCGCAAACGGTCCAGGCAAACTGGGTCTGATCCTTAAAAGAACGGCCCTTAGGCCGTGCATTGTGCAACATTTCCTATGCTCGCTACACCATGAAATGGGCTTGACATCTTGGCCCACCACTTTCTAGCCGTTCTCTAAAACTCCCACTTGGAAGTTAGGCCCAGCAGAACACCCGTTGGGCCTTGCGAATACCTTTGTGCTCGGTCGTCCACAGATTCTTTCTCTAAATTTTCGAATGATGGCCTAGTGAGTCATAATATCCATTTTCTTACCTTTGTTGAATGAAATCTTAACCTCACAACATCTGTACATGAAGGTTCTTTGGTGTTTAGCATGACAGTTTGGCTTGATTGATCTCAAAGAACATCTAACTCGACCTTAATTCAATTTTCAGCAAGACAAGTGTTTCATCACTGGAAGTCTGGAACCAATCTAGAATAGAATCACGATTCCGTCTTACAAATAGACTCAATTTTTTCCACCATTTTCGGTGAAGGGTCATCCAGAATCACTCAAAATACCTCACACTACCTTATTATGACATCAAAGAAACATAATTTTTTGATAACTGTCTAGGCTCAGCTTACTCGCACCTCAAGATGGGACCATTCCCACCGTCCAACCAACGGGCCCAATTAAAGTCGGAGCAAAGTTCCGTACAAACTGGCCCAAAGTCTGTCCATGGACCCAATTTAAGACAGAGCAATTTAAGACAGAGCAAAGCTCCTTATAGAATGGTCTAAAGGAGTTGACGACAGATTTCGAACCAGACCTTAGGAGAGAGCAAAGGCCAATCTTGGGGGTTACCTCAAACAACACATAATTGGACATTGATTCGGTGAATTTTAGTACAAATACTGAAGTAGGGTTTGAAAATACCTTGGGTTGAGCCGCAAAAGAGATAGGTCAAAGGTCGATTGAGGAGTTGTTCGATAAGGAGAAAGAGAGAGCTGACTGGAAAGGCCTGAGAGTAGAAATTTTATTACGCGGTGATTTTGCACAGAGAGAGAGAGAGAGAGAGAGTAGATCGATTTTCCTCACCTCTTTTTCCTCCGGCGAAGGGAGATCTCCGAATCTGTAGGCCGGCGGTGACGCTGACTTGGTAAGTGCTTGAGTGAGATATTTTGAGGTTAGGATTCTGTTGAGAGTTTATCGCCATATTACAGACAGAGTGGGTAGAGTGAGGTGTCGTTCAAGCTCCTGTAGTGCAGGGGTGCCTTCACCGGTTTTGGACGGCCAGATGCAACGTTCGGGTACACGGTTTCACCAGGTATCTAACGAATTTTTCTGAACGAGTTTTCAATGCTGAGCGGATATCACGTGGTACCGCGTGTGCACATCCGGACATCCATTTCGGTTTTCAACAGTCTAGATTTGGAGAGAGAGAAAGGAGAGAGAGCGGATACTACGTGGGTTTTATCTGAGCCGTCCAATACACTTTTGGACAACCCGAATGCAGCATTCAGATACCACGTAGGCTCGGCCACATGGTATCCACCCGGTACCCAAATTTTTGTCCTTCACTACATAATGTAGTGTACAATCTGGGCAGTGGCGAATCTGGCGATGTTTTATGGAATTGATTAATTTTTCAATTTTCCTATTACTTTTGTATGCTCAATATTTTGACGGAAAACTAAAAGTTCACTAAACGTAGTAATTATTTTGAAGAGTAACTAGAGCGGAGTCTCGTGCTCATGGTTGTCGATTTGGATTTTATTTGTGTTTGTTTATTATTTTAGTGCATAGTGTTTTTTTGGGTGTTCTTGTGTTGTTCATTGTTGGAGAAGAAAGATGGGATTTGAATGTATTTGTAATGAAGATTATTGTTTATATGGAATGCTAAAATGTACTATCAGTTGGATTGTCTGAATGATGCTCTCTTTTCTCTCTGCCTCGTAGGCCACAAGGACCACTCGAATAAAATTGCCGAATAACTTACTTTCGGACAAATCTTGTGCTCGTGGACAATAGTAGAAAGTAAAATGTTGATATGTGCGTGCATGGAGTTTCGTGCTCGTGTTTTTCTACTCTTTATATTTCATGCATTTTTTGTTGTAGTTTTGCCGCATAATGCAGGTTGAGCGAGTTCCGAGTTAGTTTTTTTTTTTATAAGCAGCTTAAAAAATGGAAGTTAAGACGTCAAAATAGATTGATTTAACCAATATTGAGCAGCTTTGCATCTACACTGTCCAGAAGTAGTGTTCGAAGTTTTGTAAGCTGGAATTCTTTACCAAAACATATGGAACTGAAGCTAAAACCATGGAACAAGAAAATGCATAATCAACCATCAAAAGAGCAACTTACGATACTACTTGAGCAACATAGTGAGCGAATTTCACATCATTGCTACTAATGTTAGCATTAATGCTATGTTTACACCCTATCGGTTACACACTGGTTGCAAAATCTTTTGTCGCAAGGGATTCGGGTGATTTGGGTGAAGGAACGATTTCATCTGGTATTGATTGCTCTCCCGAGCAGAGACACTTCATGATCTTTCCTAAACTCATCTTTATCCGACATCTCCTCTGTTCTTTGATCTAAAGTCTTAATTGTCATATTGTTTCACCTCGGTCTTAATTCTTCAACCACCAAAAGGTAAAACGACAACTATGTTCATGAATAAGAATAACAGAATCAGAATCTTTATGCCAGTGAAATATGAACATCTAAAAGGAAAATTGTAGTCCAACAAATTACAACATTTCTAAAAAAAACTGTGAGTGCCACTTAAATCTATCTCTACCAATGTGGCGACCGACTAAGACCACCACACTGTGTACGACATGATAAACACAATACATTAAAGGTACTTACAAGCCCATCAACACTGATGTAGGTAGTAAGAAGAGGGAAACTGTCCTTTTATCAACATTTTTGAGGGGCAAATTGCGTAGTAAATTATTTGCGAGTCTTTTGACGTAATACTTAGATTTTGTAAAGTAGGATGAAGGCCGTATTTGCAATTTCAAAGTATAGATTTTAGGTATCCCCTTGCAAGAGATGGTAGTAGCTTGGACACTTTGGAATCCAAAAAAGGGTTGTTTTTTTCCGAAGAAGGATATTAGAGATGACTCACAATGATCACTTGGGATTGAGCTCAACAGCTAAAACCATATTCTCCATCTGGTCACTGTCGTAGTCTTCAGCCAAGCTATGGTCCAACAACGGGGTTACCTTGCCACCATTTTTAGAATCGGTTATGCCTAAAAGGGATGATTTGCATTCTTCGTAGAAACACAATGAAGACGTAAATTCAGAACGAGTAAGAACCATTAAGCGTAGAAGACATATTCACATAAACAGGCTCTCTTGGCCCTTTGAATAGTCATTACATATAAGCTTTCTTCTTGAAAGAATCTCAAGACGTACAACGCTGAATGTTTAAACATGGTTCAAACATTTAGATACATGGATTGTTTTGAAGGATACATGATTTGAACTTGATTGATCACAGCCATAGGGCAAAGTTGCTGGATTAGCGACATTTAGATACATTGATAAATGGTTGTTTCCCTTTGGGAATACAAGCACCCGCCTTTACCACGGAATTTTCAATAAAACAAAACATGACGCAACGGAATTCATGAGAGACTAGTTAGTGTACTAGTCATAGGTACTTGAATTCACGAGTGTTCTACTATCAAAAAGAGAAAGAGATGAAACTTTGAATTACAATTGATTAAAAGATGCTGAAATAAAGAGATTACATGCCATTTTATAAGAAAGCCCAACCAAACCCTACTAAAAAATAAAGTATCCCGGAAATTAGGGAAACTTCTAAATTGAAAACTAAAAGGAAAAACAAGATATTCCCAATTGGAATCAACTTAAACGGAATTATATGCTAAGAGTAATTCGTAATCTAAATATACCCTTAAATAACAAAATAACAAAATTACTAAATTGAAGGCCTAAATAAAAGAATTTAGCCGAAATCCACCATCAGTCACGATTTTAGGGTCGTGACTCGTGAGTCATGACTGCACTGCAATTATGCTTCAACCCGCCAAGTTTGGGCCGATTCCGGGCTTGTCATTAAATTGCCGAATTTGGCAATTTTCAATTAAAAGCTGTTTGGACCCCCAAAGCTTCTGCCTGTCCAATTGATCATAGAATTGGACCGCCACTGTTCTACATCAAAACATGTAAGATTGATCCAGAAAGGGTAATATCAACTTCCAGAAAACTGTACACTAACTCTGAGAAGAAATCAGAGATCGATGTATCATTTGTATCCTACAACATATTCCTGCCATCAACTTCACGTCTTGGTTCTGAAGTATAATTGCTACTGCTCACATTACAAGTCAGTTCAATGGGCCGCTACCGCAACCTTTTGTGGGAGGTTTTTTGGCGGGCCGATATCGCGTATATTCTACCACATAAAAATGTAACAATCCAGGAACAATTTTTTGTTTGCTGGTTACTAATTGTTTAGAGTAATTACGGTATCCTAGACAGCCGGAAAAAATTTTAGAGTCCCGATCCAAGTGGCTCGAAGGAGGAGAAATTGAATAGGAGTAGTCTTAACGTGGATTCGGGGCGCTAATTTTTTCTCCGGCGGTCTAGGATACTGCAATTACTCCAAAGTTCAAACCATTAGTAACCACCAAATTAAAAATGTTCCAGGACCTATCTATTATTGGTATTGACTAATATTCCTCCTTTGATTCACGTGGAGATGGGGAGCTAAATTATTTTCCGGTTGTCTAGGATACTGTAGTTACTCCGGACCCTCGGTAATATGGAAAAATTGATCTAGGACCTAATGGTTTGGTAGATGTTAAAAAAAATATATGAATAGAAAGAAAAATAGAGAGTAGGGTTGGAATTCATTAATGAAAAAATGAATAAACAAAGCAGAGATTGTCAGTTTTTTTGTACTTTTTGCTAAGAAAAATAATGTCTTAAAGAGTATGGTTGAAGATGCTCTTAACCAAATCGATCCTCGAAATAGTATTCTTTTTTTTCCTTCAAAGTTGGGATTTCTATTTGAGTTTGATATTAATCAATCTCCTTGGCTTTTTATTTCCCAATCACGCAAAAACCTGCAAAAAAATTCCAAACAAGTAAAGGTGATGAACATTTTCTTGGAACTCTTTACACTCTCTTCATTTCAGTTGAAGTTCCCACAGCTCTTTTCAGTTGGACTTCCCAATTCGGGGACCACCTGTTAGAGATATGACCTAAAGTCAATCATGTGATGAAGATTTTAGATATTTTGTAAGCATTTCTCTTATCAATAAATGGACTTGTAATATATTATGTTTACTATCTTATTAAATTTTACGTAATATGTCCATAGAATAAAGTTGAGAAGGTTTGTTCTTAAGAGTTAAGAGTTGGAGACTTAATCTTCTCGGCACTTTATTCTTTAATTGTTCCTAGTCATTGGATTACTTATTGGGCATCAGTAATCTGTCAAGACTAGT